>CAUYRT010072395.1:0-54089 GCA_963574885.1 Lepilemur ruficaudatus
GGGGAGCAGAATTAGGGGTCTCAATAGGGGAAAGGAATTCCTCAAAAACTGATTCATGTGATTAACTGTACACCTCGGTAAATTCACTGAAAATCATTTAATTGTACACTTAAAATGGAGTGTTGGTTGTACGTAGATACATTTGGAGCACTATGTGTGTACTCTCTGGACTACTTTGACAGAGTAGGTTTTTGAATGTAACAAGATAAGTCAACTTGAGTGGTAATATATTTTGGGAAATCAGCTCACTACAAATTGTGACTGTAAACATTGTACTGTAAATATTTTGTAGTTTTTCCCCAATAAATTTAAAAAAAGACCTTTCTTATAAATTATTAAAGTAGTTTAACAATTCTTTGAAAGTGAGTGAATGTACAAAATTCTCATAAATAAAATTTCTTAAAAAAAATGATTACATCTCACCGACCCATGATCTGAGGCTTTAGCTATATCTACAATCGATTTCATTCTATCTAAAGGGAAAGCTGCTCAGAGTTATGGAGTTGAGATCAGGGACTATTAGACTTGGTTCTCTCCTACCTAACCTTTTCTCATTTTGTCTAATGTCTTTAGGAGCCATGACAACAACTACCCCAGAGATAACTGATACCATCATTCTTTGGTGACCATCATACCAGTATTGGAGGAGTTTGGTTTCCCACACAGTCTTTTGCTATATCAAAACTATCCCCAAAGACGTGTTTATTGGAGCAGCCTGAGCTTTTCTCTGGAAACACTGGGAGCATAAACACTCTGTATAAGCCACATGTGGTTTGAAAGTGCTTATGATAGCCTCCTCCAGCTTAAAAAATCAATAAACTTGCATTAAACATTGATACTAAACTGTTTCCTGCTATTCTTCGTGTAACTGAGCTTCTGAAAAGATTATGTATTACCTGTTATTGTTGCTTAAAGTCAAGGTAACAACCAAACACTATAGATACACTCATCTAAACATTTGAGTGTAATGCAGGTAATGTTGTGTTTTGCATACTTGCATAGAGTGAGCTCTCAACTGCTTTACCAAAATAGACATGATCTCCTAAAAGGCAATTACCAGTTGGCTGTGGACATTGCTTTCTCAAGTTTAGACCTTAAATGAATTGCAGTGGAACTTGATTCACTATTGTAACAATTTATTACAAATTCTAAACCCTTAAGATCAGTTTTTGTAAGTGCTGATAAAATAGAACACTGATTGGGTTTTCACTTAAAAATAAACCCTTTTCCTTCTCTTATGGTTATTATCTAGTAGAAATTACTTAACTCTGTGAATGATTTACAATTCCCTTTATAACTAAATGCTTGGTTTTTGAAAGTTATTGTCCCAGGTATAAACATTTAAGTCCCAGCTCTGTTCTTACTAGCTATGTGATGCTAAGAAAGTCATTTTACCTTTCAGTGAGAACCACAGCTTTCTCTTATGAGAAATGAGGAAAGCACCACCTATAATTTAGGGTTATCAAAAAAAAGAAAATGAGATGAAAGTTGCAAAGCACATAGTATATAGCACCTGGAACTTAATAGGTGCTCAATAGAGCAATATTAAATATTTTTATTTTTATGCAATTTACAAGTATATGATTTATTAAACAAGTCAGATCACAATACAGTATGGCTACTACCTTCAAGCACTGATGGAAACTTAAACAACTCATTATGGTTTCCATATATTTTGTTTTCTTTTTCTAAGGGATCTATTTTTAGTTGACTAATATCCACAGGGACCCAGAAATTCCTTTGATTAAGGGTTATTTGTTTTCTACTGATCTATATTTGATGCAGTTTATTTTTGGAACTTACTCTGAAGCATTGTAATATATCACTCTGCTTTGTTTTGTTTTGTTTTAGCTTTCAAAACAAAGGAATAGGATTCTTGCTTGTATTTCCAAGGGGCTGGACTTTTAAATGTTCTTAAGAAGAGCTACAAGCTGCTCTTTTTTTGAGAAATTTAGAGCCTAGTATTAAAATCACGGAATAAAATGAGGGAAAGCTTTGTTCATAGAAATTTGCATGATGTTAAAAGCTGGAAAACTTGCTCACCTCAAGATGGCTAGGACATGTCCTGTGGGATTACATCTAACCTCCACTTCACATGCATAGAAGAGAAGGAAACCAGTGTAAGGATGATGATAGCAGTGGTATTTAGACCACAAGGTGATCAAGGAGAAAGAACTGAACTTCTGTAGCCAGCCAGGGAGGAGAAATTCAGTGAGGATGAAGAGTGCAAGATGCCCTTCAGCAGGATCTAGAAGCTTAGAGAGGAAAGAGACTGACAAAGTAGATGGTTGTTAAGATAATCCAGTCCCAAGATTCTCTTGGAAACATAATCAACACCACTCCCACTCATATCACTGGAGGATGCTAGAAGGTGGCAGTGGACACTAGCCAGCCAAGGGCCTGGTTTTCATGTTTGTGCTATATACAGAAGAGAACTGAAGATAAGAAGTCAGAAGGCCTAGGTTCTGCTCTAAATTCTGCCACTCACTAGCTGTGGGACAAAGACAAGTCCTTTGTCCTCTGTGGCTTTTGTTGCCCTGTCCATGAAATGAGATGTTTGAATGAGGTGATATTTTAGGGGCCTTCCAACTTTATCACCATTCTGTGTTTTTCAATCTCAGAGGATAAAAACACAGAGATGTGAAAGTAGGCTTTTCTGTTATTATTTGTTTTTATCCCCTCCTCTCAAAGTAATGATTAGGTTCATTCTATATAAGAACCTTGGGCAAACACTGCTCATGTAGAATTTGGTAAACTACTAAATTTAAATTTAAATACTACCATTTTGATTTCTGTGCAAACTATGACACTATTGTGGTCCTGAATAACTTTGGGGTTCTTAGGCCTAGCCAATTCAAGTTTATGTCCTTGAGCTTGAAAATGTTTTAAAAAGACTTATTTATCCCTGGACAAAGAGGGGTGTTTAAGTGCCCTTTGTCTTGATAGATATGTCTTGGGCGGTATTTTGTGCTGCACAACTGTAGCGCCCGGGCTTGGCCATGATTGGAATGACAGAGGTGCTGGAGACCCTCCTACTATTTCAGCAATTCTCTGAAGAGCCGAGCAAATGTTCAAGTGTGAAAGTTCCCATCGAATCCTGATATTTTTAGCGGTCCTGTGTTTTGAAAGCAAGCTCAAGACCACAGGGGTTGCTGGGCTTAGTGTGAACAATCAAATTCTAAGTAAACAGCCTCATTCCTCCACCCTTCATCTCCCCTACTCCCTATGGGTTTTGCTATCCATTTGGGAACTGCTCTTTTATTTGGCTTGGAAGACCACCTTCTGAGTCAGAGCCCTTTGTTTTAGTCAAAGTATGCTCTGGAGTTGTCAGAGCCTACATTAAGTTCACTGTTTGTCATTGCCAAGGTGTTGTTTGAAGTTGCTAACTTGCCCTTTGGTAGATATTCTAAATGTAGATTGAATAAAAAAGACCATCATTTCTTCCTAATTCTCCTACTAGACCAACGCAAGCTACATACTTTCTTTGGGGTGACAGAAGGTGACAGAAGAGACAGCTACAGCAGCACTCATATAATGAATCTCTTATCTGGCCTTAGGCATGGTTGTCTAGTTCATGTCCTACCATCAGAATTCTGAGGTTTTTTCATATACAGAGAGGAGGACATGTACCCAGAAGTGGTTTCTGCATTCATTCTGTCAGTGGTGGGACTAAAGTTCTTAATGAGTACACTGTTTAAATTTTGGAAAATCCTAAACAGTTGGGTCATAAATACTTTAAATGGAGAGAATGTTTTCCTCCCTTGTGGTATACATTTGTAAACTTAGATACAGGTAAGTGGAGGATCAATAGAAGGCTTTACATCTCTGTAGAAAAATCACCTTCCTTGGCAGTCAGATGAGGATGGGAAAGTTTCCTAGACTGTCTTCATATAGCACTGTCCTTTGACATGGAAGTTTGAGATGTAGAATGTCAGAGTTCCAATAGAGCCTTGGACATCTTCCTACTCACATCTTTTACATAAAAAGACACTACGGTCCCGAAAGGGAAGTAACTTGCCCAAGGTTAAACACCAAATTAGAAGTTGAGCTGGGATTCAAATGTGCACCTTCTGACTAGAACCTGCTAATATTTACCAGAAAAAGAGACACGTGCCAGAATAATACAAGAGGTGCTAGATCACCTCAATCAATGCTAGATCACCATTGTTTTTTTGGCTGAGTAGTACTAATTGATCAACACTTATGTGCACATATACTAGTAACATTTGTCAGGTGTTGGGCAAGTGGGAAGGGGTGGTGGGGATGGGTATATTCACACCTAATGGGTGCAGTGCACACCGTTTCAGGGATAGACATGCTTGAAGCTCTAACTCGGGTAGGGCAAAGGCAATATATGTAACCTAATCATTTCTACCCCCTTAATATTCTGAAATTAAAAAAAGAGACAAGTTCCAAGAGACAAAGGAAACATAGGGATATGAGCTAAGAAAGAGCTTGAGGCTTAGAAACCATCTAAAGCAGAAATGGTTTCCTGCCTTAAAGAACTATTCCCATTAGGAGCAGCTAAAGAAAGCTGAGCATTGAGCTATGTGCCCAGAAGAGATGAGACAAATTCAGTGCTATGGACAGAACAGTCATGCTGTTCCAGGAAATTGATGAGAAACTCGAGAAGGAGATTTGTTTTCCTAGACACTAATGATGCTAAAAGAAATGTTTCTGCCTCTGGATTCAACCATGGAAGACAAAGACTATAATGGCTGGGAAACTCAGAGTGACTCTGCAGATGAGACAGCAAGAGGGATCAACTGGTCCAAAGGGAGATCAGGGAGGGCTTAGAGGAACATAAGTAAAATTTGAGACTGAGTCACTAATGTGGAACAATTCTGCTTAGAATACACATCCTGAGAGTCCGCTGAGAGTGTCTGAGCCGTTTAGGAAAAAGCTCTTTGGCTTCCCACTGCATTACAAGAGGAAGTCTTGTAACATAGTGAATGAGTGGCAGGTCCAGAGTCCAACAAACTTGAATCTGTGTTCTGGCTGAGCTTTACCTTCTGTATAAACTTGGACAAGAAATTTGCCTTCTCTGGGCCTAATTTTTCTCATCTTTAAAATGTAGGGAACTTCAAAGGATTATTATGCAAGGTTCAATAAAATAATACTTATTAGAATGCCTGGAATAGTATGAACTCAATGCTAGATATTATTAATAATAACCAGCTAAGAGTGAAAAGATTGAAGAATTCAGATACAAAGTGATTGTCTTTTAATGTATCTGCTTTTCCTTGATGAAAGTATCAGAGCACTTTTGTTCTCTGAGTGGCAATCTCCTGATACATAAAATGAATATAATAATAATCATGCCTCAGGGTTGTTTGAGAGTTCATTCCGATATTGTATGTATGGTGTCTGATCCACAAGCATGGTAGTTATTATCAAATTGGGGTCAGAGATTCTATAGATGAAGAGAAAAAATCTAAGAGGCCTGATCTTCCTCACACCTTTCCTCAGATGGTGACAGTGTGTAGTGATACCAATATAGCTACAGAAACATGGAAGGGACTTTCTTCTTGGGGCTTAAACAGCCTGGTTTATGTTTAAGCCAGAAACCTTTAAAAATAATTACAAATGCCCCCTTCCCCCTTTGGTTCACTTAGAGTTGACCAGCATTGCCAATAGAATTGCTGTCTTGTCTTTGGGCTTCTCACACCAAAGTCATACATAGGGTGGCCCCAACAACACTTAGCCTGTGGTCCCATCAGTCATGTTAATAGTGGTGACATGTATCTCCTCCTGAGGGTTTGATTTAGAGAACCCACTTCCACTTCTAGGGGTTGTGTTTTGAGTTTACAAACATCAATAGAGCCCCTACTGTGTGTAGGATTTTGTGCCTGGCTCAGAGTAGGCACTCAAATATTTGTTGATGGATTGATTGATTAGAGGGGTTACCAAGGTTAGTAAAACATTCTCTATCTTCAAGACACTGACATCCAGTGGGAAAGACTGATGCATACAAAGCTAGTTTGCACCTAGAATAAACTGTGATAAAGGCTACATAAAAAGTAAAAAGAGTGCAATTGGAATAGTTTCAACTGGAAGTGTCTGGGAAAGCTACTAGAAGAAGGAAGCACTTGATAGGTACCTTTGGGGATAATTGAGATTTTGGATAGTCAAGGGAAATGCCCCTTCAATTACAGAGAAGAGAGTAACCATGGGGAAGCAACAAAGAGCAGACCTCCTTATTAGCAAATTATAAATAGTGATGTGTGTGTGTGTATGTGTGTGTGTTCTCGTGCATGTGTGTGTGCATGTATGCTGGGGTCAGAACATAGAGAGCTGTGATGGCCATGCAAATCATTTGGATCTTTGTTTCTGTGGGTGTTGGGGATCTGGGTAAGATTCTGAGCAAGGGGATGATGATGGAATTAATTAGATATTTTGGGTTTTATTACTAAAGATATTTCAAAATTACTAACACACAACTTTTGCACCATCACTAAGGCTACTAGGGTCAGGAGAACAAACAGAAACCCATGAAAGTTTGTTCAGATGAATAACAACTTTGAGGAGAAATTGACAACTTCTGGGAGCTGGGCTCCCAGGCTGGTGACCGACAGCTACCCTTGCAACATCACCATCATCCTTTTTGTTTTTATTTTATTTGGCACCAGCTGTCAACATTAGGATCAATACTTGCTGCAGCAGAGGTCACTGCTGGCAGGTGTCCACTAAACACTGGGCTTCTGTTTTATTTCGATTGTTTGAAAAGAAGGAACTACTCTCTAAAGTCCACCAGAGGGAATGCATTGCAGATGAAGAAGATAACACTGGTATGAATGTCACAAAACACAATCTCTGCCAGCTATTACTAGGTTTCAACATTTTAAACAAGAGTTCTATGATTAAATAAGTTTGGGAAATGATTGGCTAACAAGAGTTAAACTAAAAAAAAAAAAAGAGTTAAACTAGTATCTTTGCTGAAGAAATTGTCAGAGCCTTCCTTAGGTGGATATGTATTGTGATCCTCCAAGGAGAGGCTAGAATACAAGAGTTTTCCATGTTTATTTGACCCTAGAACCCTTTGTTTTTGTTTTTATTTTATTATATCTTTTTATTTTAAATTAACAAATAAAATGTATATATTTATAATGTACAATGTGATGTTTTGATATATGTATACATTGTGGGGTGATTAAATCAAGCATATTAACATATCTGTCACCTCACATAATTTTTGGTGATGAGACATTTATAAACTACTCTCTTGGTAATATTCAAGTATATGATACATTATTATTACCTATAGTCACCGTGCTGTAAAACAGACTTCCAGCACTTCTCTCTCCTATCTAATGGAAACTTGGTTTCAACATATCCCCATCCTCTTCCTCCCTGCCCCAACCCCCAGTAACCACCATTCTACTCTCTACTTCTATGAGATCCAGTTTTTTAATTTTCACATTTAAGTTAGATCATACAGTATTAGTCTTTCTGCACCTGACTTATTTCACTTAGTGTAATACCCTCCAGGTTCATCCACATTGTTGCAAACAATAGGATTTCCTTCATGTTTAAAGCTGAATAGCATTCCATTGTGTACAGATACTGCATTCCCTTCATCTACTCATCCATTGATAGAGACTAAAGTTGATTCCATATCTTGGCTATTATAAATAATGCTGCAATGAACATGGGAGCGCAGGTATCTCTTCAACACACTTACTTCATTTCTTTTAGATATATAACCAGAAGTGGAATTACTGGAGCATATGGGAAGAATCTTTTGCTTTTGGATCAGTATGTGGGATGAACCCACGTTGAGAAATGCTGTTTCAGAGAACAGCATTAGATTTAAAACAGCATTTTTGACTTGGGTCTTACAGATCACTGATAATATTCTAATATGGGCAATCTCTTTCTACCCAGCTGCTCTCTGTTTCATATTGCCCATCGATCAAAACAATTCTCTATTGCACTCATTTCAGTGTATATGGCATGCAGACTAACTTCATCTATGATTTTTTCATACATAAAACACATTGTCTTCCCTAATACCCTACTTCCAGTCCTCTTGTTTGATCGGTTGCAGTAGTCTCTTATCAGGTTCTCATGACTATCTATGTTGTCTCCTCTTTGTAATTCATCCTATGTGATTTCTAAAGCATCAGTCCAGTCATGTTACTGCCCTGCTCAGAATTACAATGGCTTTCTTAAAAATCTACTTCCCTCAAAAATATTCTCTCTATAAGCATTCAAAATCCATCCCACTCAGGCCCCAACCTACCTTGCCAACTTTCTCTTGAGTCCCTCCTTCCCCCAACTTGCATGATTAGTACATTGTATTGTTAATCATATATACATGTTCAGATACCAGTCTTGCTGCTGACTAGCTGTGTGAGCTTGGACAAGTCACTTAGTCTCTTTTAGCCTCAGTTTTCTCATTTGAAAAATGGGACAATCATAGCATCTACCAACAGGGTTGTTGTGAAAATTAAATGAAATAATACATGTAAAGCAGCTACTAGCTCAATCAATGCCACTTTCCCATATAGTATTGTAAGTTTCTCAAGAAAAGTAACTGGGCTAATTCTCCTATGCATCCTAGGTACCTAGTTCCATGTCTGGCCCTGGCAAGCACTTATGTTTATTGAGTGAATTACACGTGATTGGCCAGGCTTCCTCTCCTCTGCCACTCTGGCCTGTTGTGAATCCAGAGTGAAGTTACACTACTGGGCCAAGCACACAGTTCTTATCCTACTGATGGCTCAGCACTGCCCTTCAGTTTTAAGTATTACTGCTTGGAAGTTCAAGAATAAATTTAGTTCTAATTTTTAAAATAACTCAGAAAAGGAGAAAAAACAACTCATTAAAATACAAATGAAATCTCGCTATGGTACTATGTGTCTATCCTGAGTCATATCAAAATTAATCAAAATGTCTTCTTTTATATTCAGCTATCTACATTTTTTTCCTTTACTGTCACTGATTTGTTTTTCAAAGAGAAAGATGTTATTCCTTTTGATAAATTGATCAAGACTGCCATCTATTCACTATTTGGCTGAAGTGCTATGCATGTTACAGCCTACCCATACACACTGAAATCTAGCTAGTTACTTCTGAGAGGCTGCCACTCACCCCAATGGATCCAGTAAGCTTATCTGGGGATGGAGGTGAGGATGAGGGTCAGAGATCATCTCTTCTGATATATAGAATAGAAAAACGTAATTCTACTTTTGCTGAGATACACACACAGGTGTTTAAAGTAATAAAGTCATAGTCTGGTCACAAGCCCAAATACTAAAAACACCCGTATGCTGGTTATTCTCTAGTTGAGTTGCCAGATAAAATAGAGGATACTGAGTAAAATTTGAATATAAGATAAACAATAAAAACCATTTAGTATAAGTACGTTTCACTCAATATTTGACACATACTTACACTAAAAAATGACCCATTGTTTATCTGAAATTTAACTTTAACTGCATGCCCTGTGTTTTTCCTCGCTAAATCTGGCAGTCCTACTCCAGCGTTCCCTTCTCCATCCACTCTCTATCCTCAGGACACCTAGCTCTGTTTCCTGGAGGCTGATCACAGGTACAAAACTTGGGCTCCCTTGCCCACTGGCTTTTGTTTGAGTTTGGTCAATAGGAAATGCTGAAGTGAGACAAAAAGGTAAAAGGAAAAAGAAGCCAGCTACTTATCCCTCCATGAGGGGTCATGGTTCTGGCAGTGACCACATTCATCAATAGCCACAAATCCTGCCTGGTAGCCTCTCTTCTATGGCTCCAAGCTCTCTCCAGGTTTTGGTAATCCCATTTTCTCCACTTGTCCCTTCAGGCTTAGGGATGGAAGGGTTTCCCACAGTTACAGATTCCTGGTGCTTTAGCATCCTATGATGTTTCCTTAACCATGACCATAATATAACTAGTCTCTTCATTCAGTGATTTTCAAACTAAACTCTTTGAGTGTGTTTTCTGTTTCCTGGCTGGTATAATCTTCAAATGGCACAGGACAAAAATCCACAGTATGAATGTACCTATCACTTTGGGTATATCCATTTAAGAACCTACAGGCCCAAACCAGGTTATCCTTTAATTTAAGTAAAATTTCACCTTGACTTCAGGAAAAATCTCACTCAAGAAAAAATAATGCCGCTGAGCACAGTTAATGAAGATAACAGCCCCCTGATCCTCAGTCACTTAACATACTCTGGAATCCATTATGCTCAGGGGTATTGATGGCAGCCAGCACCTTGGCAGCTGCTGCCTACTGCATGCAGCACTCAGATAGTGAAGTGAGATGCTTTCACGACTGTGCAGGCACAACAATTTCTAGAAGACTGCATTCTCAAATACTCTAGGCATCATCAAGAAGGTACCTGAGGAGCTCTCTTCTGATCCGAACTGAGGCAAGCTCTTTCTGCAGAGAAGAAAATCCCCCTATGGAAGATACTGTACACTGAGATTTTCTATCAAAGGCTGCCCTCACTAGCTTTTACTCAGTCATCTCAGCAGTACCTTCAACCACTTCCAAGAGATACAGTCATTCCCTCCTTCATTTGCTTATTCATTCATTCATGTAATAAATATGTGTTGAGTATTTAATATGTGCCGAGAACTGTGCTAAGTGTTCTAATACAAAGATGAATTACGACCTGGACCTTGAGTGGCTTGTATTTTAGTGGACAGATATGTACACAGAGACAGGTAAAAGGATGTCCTACGTATGTTGACAGCTATCCATACACGGAACAGCAACACAAAAAGAGGCAGCACTTTTTAGACAAAATTTGTAGCAGCAGCACTTTCCAGAGGTGAGTTTTGGAAATTGAAAAGAAGTTCATATGACAGACTCTCTAGGCAGAGACAGCAGAGTGAGCAGAGGCATAGTGGCATAAAGCAGCTAGATGAACTCTGGGATCTGTAAATATCACAGTATGTATAGGGAAAGTGTGCATTAGGGAGAGGTTATGAGCTGGAGAGGCAGGCAAAAGGGCACCATCCTGAAGGTCCCTGTGTGCCATACCTAAAGACTTTGAACTTGAAAATAATAATAATAGAAAACACTTCTATGCTTCTTAATATGTGCCAGGCATTGCTCTGTGTGCTTTGCACATAGTAACCTCAAAATAATCCTGTGGGATAAATAATATTTTCATCCTTACTTTACAGTGAGGAAACAAAGAGGTTAAATGACCTGTGCAAGTTCACAAGTCTTAAGTGGCATAGCTGGGATCATACTCAGGCATTCCATCTTCACAATTAATATTCTTAGTTCTTATGCTCCTAATATGTGTCAAGCATTAAGGAGACAAAGACAAAGAAGACCATAACTTTGCCCGAAAGAATCACAAAGTTTAGGGGGAAACAGACTCAGAAACAGGTATTTATAAGGCAAGGAGATTGCAAATACCCCTTCCTTGTGTTAAACGCGCTTCTACTTTAACCCAGTCCCTGCCCCTGTTGACTGATTGTCAATAGTCCCCAGCTTATTGGCAGTCCTTCTGATAGCTTCCTCCTCTGTTTACAATTTGGCACCTGTCACTTCAAACACAAGAATTTGCATTGGCTCCCTGGTATGCCTGACCTACAGATCCCCTTCAGTACTTTGGCAATGGGTGTTACACCACTGGCTCTCCCTGCTCCAGACCCTAACCCCTGGCCCAGAACCACTGGCTGGCCAACTGGCCTCATCCTCTGTGAGAAACAAATTTGGACATTTTTCCATGAAAAACAGATTCCTCAGGAAGTCTTGTTACCAGGGCAACAAGAATAAGCTGGCAGTTGCCTTCTAATCCCTGGCCTGTTGAACAAGGCAATGACCAAGAAAAACAAAGACCTCTGGAGAAGGTGCTGACCTTCTTCCCACAGTTGGATGAGGAGGGGCAAAGCTGTTCATTCTGTGCAGGTGAGGGCTGAAGCATCCTCAGCTCTGTCCCCTGCTTCCCCGTGGAAAGGAAAATAGGGGCAATGTAGTTAAACTGCCTATATTATTTTCAGCAACCTCAACTCTTTATGGACACCTAGGAGGCATAGTTTAGTGCAGAGTCAGGGACTGGAAAGGAAGTAAATTTATGCTTTTACAGCGTCAAAAAAGACATTGTTAATAACAATAATAATAATAGCTAACAATTGTTCATCATGTGCCATGAACTGTGCTTTACATATATTATTAGTTTTATTTAATTCTCACAAAAATTCTGCAAGGGAGATACTATGATTATCCCCATTTTACACATACAGAAAGTGAGGATCAGAGTAGTTGGGTAATATGTTCAAGAAAACATAGCGAATAAAGGGTAGAATAGGAATCCAAACCCTAATCTGTCTGATTGCAAAACCCATACTTTTAACCTCTCTTCCATAACATACAACCTCAAAATTCTTGCTGGCACAATTACACAGGGATTTTTGTCAACTGGGGAGTTATTTGACAACACTGTCTGGGAAAACATAGCTGATAGAGTCATCTGGTAGCTCTGACTAGGTGAGGAGAAGATCATGTGCTATGCTTCATGTTTGACACGGTGGATACTGTGCAACACCCTATAGATTGGGCCACCTGGGGTATATAGCCCCAATACAGCTGATTCTGGGCAGTGCAACAGCTAACCAGCTCCAGAAGAACCGGGGTACTTCAGTCATTGATCCAAGCTGGGTCCACTTCCCAAACTATGTCAATGAAATGTTGGCTGCCAGTCACACTGAGAATGGCTGAACCTACTAGTGCATTCTGAGGAACTGACCAGCTTGGTGGCCCAGTTCAGCCGAAGCCTTCATCCATGGTAGGCAGGATAGATAGACACCTGTGTCTGTGAGTGGGATGCCAATCACAAGTCACCCTGTACAGCTCAACTTGAGGGATCCCTTGGAATGAATGGTGCCACCACCCACATTCCTATCATCCTTGGCCTTATGTGCCTAGAAACCCACAATGTTCCACTCTACTACATGTGGGCAGCAAGGGGACAATTAGGCTCCAAATCCCATAAACGAATCTGAAGGGACTCACTCTTCCTGCCCATGGGGCTAGGTCATGAGCATGTGACCTGTGCTAGACTGATCTAATGTCCTCAATCTCTGAAGCAAATGGCACAAAGAAAGAGAGGCATTTTAGAAAGTACCCCAGTGGTAGGAGCAGAAGCTCCAGTGCCCAGTAACAGTAAGAGCATCACCCTAACCATCTTATTCCTGGAATGTGACCTTGGATGGTTTGGATAGGTTGACACTTGTAGCTGGGAAGTCCTGTCCATCAAAAGTCATCTCTAAACAGTTTGGCTTTAGGAACTGTTTGGTGACTGTAGCCAAGCAGTACCTGGAATAGGTAGGTAGTCCTACCAGATAGGAAAAGGAAGTCTTCCCATTAACTCCATCAGAAAGGTCTCAGGGAGAATTATTATTGGATCTGCCCAATAATGAACTCATCACTGAACCAATCCCTGTGTCTGAGGTACTCTGCCCAGATGTAGGCCACATTCACAGCCAATAGCTTGGGGTGGCAGACAGCTGGCTCAAACTGTGGTTAATAGCTTTTCCCAAACAATATGGAGTGGAAGAATTCTTTTTTTTTTTTAATGTTTACAGTCACAATTTATAGTGAGCTGATTTCCCAAAATATATTACCACCCAAGTTGACTTATCTTGTTACATTTAAAAATCTACTCTGTCAAAGTAGTGCATAGAGTACATACATAGTGCTCCAACTGTATCTACGTACAACCAACACTCCATTTTAAGTGTACAATTAAATGATTTTCAGCGAATTTACCAAGGTGTACAGCTAATCACATGAATCAATTTTTGAGGAATTCCTTTCCCCTATTGAGACCCCTAGTTCCGCTGGAGTACAGTTTCTATTACTGTAGGTGAGGAATTAATGAAGATGTGATTGTGAAACCATTAAGGGGACAATTACTGGAAACTGAGAAACCAGGATCAGAGAGATAGGGAGAAAGAGAGAGAGAAATTCTGCTTAGTCAAAGTCAACGAACTTGAGTCCTATGACAAGACTTGTCTCAAGGATAGGGATAAGGCAATTTTTTTTCAGGCTGCCTATAAGATGATAAACATATAGGATCGAGGATGCAAGCCATTCTTTATGCATGCATAAATTGCAACTCAGAGTGAGCATGGTGTCTTAGGCCTTCAACAAGCGAATTCCCTCTTCACCTGTTTAAAAGGATTAAATAAAAATGCTTCTCAGCGTAATCCACGCTGTTGTTTTCCATTTTAAGTGTTGCCATTCATGTTTTTACTAGGTTGAGATTGCTTTTCTCAGAAATGCATTCAATTTTTTTAAGGCTCTTTTGAAGAAAATCTTTATTTCTATACCTAATTTAATCAAAGTAGTTAACAACATTTTATCCTAACATGCTGCTCTTCCAAGGATTGTTTTTAATAGAACAGTTTTAAAAGTCTCCTTTGTGTTACCATATTCAGATTATAATTTACAAAAATTGTAAAAAACATATCTGCCAATTTTGGCAGTGCATTCATGATCAAGGCACACCTGGGAATACAGGAATATTTTCAACAAGATCATGAAAGACCTAGTTTCTCTTCAATAAGCTCCCAAAATGTATGAGCTGCCACTCACTTTTTCATTCTTTTGAATAGCCCTGCACTTGTGTGACAAACTGCGGAGCAACTGTTTCCTTTCCTTTTCTTTCTTTCTTTTTTTTTTTGTACTTGGCAGACATCTAACAGTGGTGTGTAATTTAGTAGAACCTAAGACATAAGAATAAAGCAGCATGGTTTTGAGAAAAATGAGAAAGCAGACACAGAAGCATTTAGGAAAAATACAAATTCTACAAAATGTAAGTTGGTGTTATCTTAGATCAGTTTTATAGATAATTCTGAAACAGGAGTTAACAAAGTCACCCAGCAGCTAATATCATATTTAATGTTGAATAAGGGAAAAGATGAACTAGGAAATCCTAACAAAAGTGGGGTGTGATTTTACAGTCCTCCACCCTCCATTTGGGGCTTTGTAAAGAAATCATATGGTGTGGATAGCTTCTCTGAATTTAAATAAAAGAACAACAGAGTTAAACATGCCTGCCTCAGGTATCCCAGATATTCAAGACTCAAATCACAGATGACTTTTGCCTTCTTCCTCAAGTTGTGCCTGAAGGTTTACCAGGTACCGCAGCTTGACGTCTGGAATGCAGTAATGAAGTCCGAGTTGTCACATATTGCCACAATTACAGTATTTCCTATCTGCTGCCTTCCTTGATGACATGTTCTATAGAACAAGCTTCTGTTTTATGTTTTTGGCCTAGAAAGTTCAATTCCTCCTAGGACCTGACTCCAGTCTATTAGGTAGGTTCCTCAACACCCTGCCTAGGCTTTCCTGTCTCTCTCTCTTGTTTGACTCTATTGCACAGGGATCCTGTCATAGTTGTGGAGATCATCTCGCATCATAACCTTGCCATTTACTCTTATTTTAGACTTTCTGACTTTCAGGGCTTCCTACTCTGCCATGTTTTGCTTTGCTGGCTGGATCAGAATCTTTGCCATTGATACCTAATTCTCTTAGCCAACCTTCCCCATCCTTCTTGTTCTGCACATTCAGTGGCACAGCTGCTTCTGCAGCCAGATTGGACTCCTCAGTTTCTTTGAGAACTGCATCCAGCAATAACTTTTTTCTCTTTCTTATTATCCTTGGTTTTTAAGATTCTAGTATTCTTCATATATGAACCATGATTAAAGTTATATTAAATAGAAGCAATTCTAAACTCAAATATAGGTTGTTTTCAGAATGGTCATTTGGAATGCATTTTTCCCTCAGAAGCAAGAGTTTAAATAGTAATTATATCATATCCCAAATTTATTATGTACTTATCGAAACATTTAACCTCTAAGGAAAGTAAACTGTAGATCAAAAGGATACTGAAACATATACACATTTCCAGCTGCATAACTGGTATCTAAACCAACCATACACTTTTTCTTTTATCTATGCCTCCTTGGAACTTATGCTGTCCTCAGCAGGTACAGCTGCCCCATAACATTGCATAATTCAGAAGGACTGAACCTCCTTGAAGGAAGATAACATACATACATCAGAGTCATCTAGGATAAGTGGGCCATATATGACTCCAGTCATATGGTTTATGTCCAGGGAAAGATTCAGGTGTGGTAGTGGAGTTGTCAGCTAGGGTTGGAATAACAAAATACTGCAAACTATTTTGGGGATAAACAACAGAAATTTATTTACTCACAGTTGTAGGGGCTATGAGAGCAAAATCAAGGCTCCAGCAGATTTATTTTCTTCCCAGGCCTCTCTTGTGGCTCGCAGAGGGCCTCTTTCTCTGCATCCTCATGTGGTCTTTCCACTGTGGTCTTTCCATTCTGGATGTCCTGTGTGTGTCCAAATTTCCTCTTATAATAATACCAGATTGAACAGGGCCCACCCTAGTGCCCTCGTTTTAACTTCATCACCTCTTTAGAATAGCTTCATCTTCAAAATGGTTACCTTGTGTGGTATTGGGGGCCAGGACTTCAACATCTGAATTTTGAAGGAACACAGTTCAGCTCACAAGAGGTAGGAAGCACTTAGTCTCCTCACCAGTACCACAGCCCATGGAAGAGTAAGTGTGAGTGAGGTGTTACGATGGCCTCAGAGGAGAGTGATGACTGGAGTACTTACGCTTATCTGTAAGACCTAATTACTGGGCTAAAAACTTTACTGATGTGAGACTTAGAGCTATTAAACAATGAATAGTCCATTGGCCAATAACTGAGAATTAATACTGAATAGTGTCTATTTCACTACTCACAAGGATTTGGAAAAGGATAGACTTTAACCAAATGTGCAGACACAATATAGTCCTAGGTCAGAAGTTTTATTACAAGTTACTGAAGAGATTTCCATGATTTCTAGATATACTTTTAAAAAATTAGACATCATCAATAAAGACAAAAAAAATTATTCATCAAATCTTAATAAGTGTTTATTGTATACTAGGCAGAATTTTAAACAGGAGTAAATAAAATAGACGTCTCTGTTGTCAAGGAGATCGTATGTATAATAGAGGTGACAGTGAGCAAATGGAAGATAGATAATACACAATAATGAGAAATACTACTTCTATGAATAAAAATAACACTGAATGAGGAGATAGAGTTATAGCAGTGTTATTTTAGTTTTGAATGAAATGAGTGAGCCATAGGAACCTCTGGTGGAAGAGATTTACAGGTAGAGGGCTTAGTGAGTACAAAAGCTGTCTTATTTGACAGCTACCCTGGAAATCAGAGTGGTTGGAAGCGTATGCAGTGGGGATAGAGGTAAGATATTATGTAGGAGAGGTAGCTGGCACCATATCGAAAAAGGCTCATGGGGAAAAATGTATGCCAAACATTGGACAAACAAATGATTAATGTCTCTAATGCATAAAGAGTACCTACAAGTTGATAAGAAAAGCCCAAACTAAGGCATAAGAATACGCAAGTCAGAGACAGAGAAATCCCATAGGTCAAAGAAAGCAAAAAAGATGCTCAAGATATTGTATTAATACAAAGAATTGCAAATTAAAAAAAATAATTAGATATGACAGTTTTCACCAATCAGATTAATTAAAGAGACAGAGGAAAAGAAGATAAAAGAAGCAACAGTACTTTGAAGGACAAGAATGCACATAAATTGTCAATCTCATATATGACTGATGAAAATATAAATTACTGCAGCCATTTTTTTAATGCAATCCAGCAATGTCTTTTAAAAATACACATTCTCTGATCTGGCAACTCCATTCTTGGAACTCTACCCTAGACATGTACCAGTTGGAAATGTGTTTTGTTTTTTTTTTTCAGGAAAAAAAAAAATATATATATATATATTTCAGCATATTCGGGAGTACAAATGTTTAGGTTACATATATTGTCTTTGCCTCACCCGAGTCAGATCTTTAAGCCTGTCCATCCCCCAGATGGTGCGCACTGCATCCATTAGGTATGAATATATGTACCCGCTCCTCCACCATTCCCGACACCTGATGAATGTTACTACTATATTTATGTAAACATTTTAGTAGCAAAATCAAAACACAACAAAAATAGAAACAGCATAAATTTATATCACTAGGAGAATGGTTGCACAAATCATGGTACATTCAATTCATGAGATACTACATGACTGCTTAAAATAATGTTTTAATTATTTCTATTGACCTGGAGGGATATCATGGTATCTTAAACACAAAAGCAAACTTATCAGCTATAACATTATTTTTGTAAAATAAATTTATAAATAACTCAAAGTGCTGTTATTTATATATATATCTAAACTTTTTTATATATGAATGAATTATACAGACATCTTAACTCTCTTGGAGTCTTATCAAAGTAATTTTAGGAATGCAACAGTCTAGTAAACACTAATGTGACTGTAATTCATAAAAAGTAAAATTTCAAGTGTAAAATTTAGTTCACATTTTGAGTTCTAGTGACCACAAAATAAAGTAAAAGGGACAGAGGATGTATCTTAATGGAAATATCATAAAAAAGAATATGTTTGGATCATTATGTCTAATTCAGAAATATGATAATTCCTAGTAACAACTGTTGATAAATTATGCCAATGATAAAAAATAATAGCAATAAAATGAGTCACAAATGCATATCACATGCTTTACTTTGGATATTAATATGAACATACAATATAGACAGTAATAGGATGGGAATAATAGACAGGTTGAAAAAATTCTGAAACCTGTTGATCCAGAAGCTCTATCATAATCACGTGCCATTTCTTTCCTACTGCAGACTGTTCCCAGAAAGTAGCATCTAGGCATGTATTAATATTTTGAAAGGAAGTCAGAAGAATCAACTTTGAATAAAATGTATTTTATTTTGAAATGTTCTGCATTTTTCAAATTTTAAACTGTTCCTTACTCAGTGAAGAGAAGTTAGTTATATATCAGTAAAAATTAACCTCAAACAAATTTTTAAATGTTGTTCCTATTAAAATAGAGACTTATCTTCAAATTATACCCTTACTGTCATCTTGCTACATCATGTTTATTCCTAAATATATACCTTGTTCCCTGGGAAGAAAGGAGTTGAGCAGCTAGCATCTGACCTATTTCTCTCCCATTATGGAACACTTAAGAGAATGAAAGAAAGCAGGTTGACTTGGTCTCATCTTTCCCTCCAGGAAAGAAATGAGTAAGATCCTCCTAATCCATAAAATTCTTTTAGGAGGTGGTCCATGGTTTAGGATTTTTTAATTTCTTCTAGGAAAAAAATCTAGACTCCATGGATTTATGGAGTATGGCTCTCTATAAATGTCACATAAGCTATACAATCATTGTGCATAAAATGGTGGAGATAACCCATATACTTCTTCTCTTGCTTTGAGTCAGAAGGTATATCTGATGCAAGAAGGAAGGACCTTGGGAGATACTCTTGGAATCCCAGAGCCCTCCTATTTACTTGTATATTTCAATGCTAGTATCTTTGAAATTATTATTGAATAATAAACCCCAATACTTGACATGATGATCAAATTCCTTGTCTTAACTCAATCTTTCTCTTCCACCAACTCCATTTTCCACCCCTGCTTACCTCATCCACTACCAGAGTCTCAGTGACCACCTTTTCACAATCCTCCATCTTTCCACCTCATTCTCATCCTTCTCTGAAATAACAAAATCTTAAGATTGTTGAGACAAAAGGATCTTGAAAAAAAATCTAAATTAGTGCTCTGATTGTATCACTGAGGACATTGACCCCCAGAAAAATTATATGAGCTATAATAATAATATCCAGTTCAGGGCTTTTCATGTGATACAGTAACTCTTGCTATGCACACCACTGACTTTAAAAATTTATTCTCTGTTGACTTAGGTTGTCATACAAATGCTTACGTAGCTCCTGTGTTTAGATTACAAAGTCGTAGCAGATAGGGACTACATCTATTTTTATTTTAATTATTCTCAGGGAATTATATATCTATATTGAAATGCTCAATAAATGTGTACATAGATGAATGAATTAATAATCTCTGTATCTATAAAATGAGTTTGGTACTAGATAGTGTTTTATATATTTAAAAACATCAAAATTATCTGGTGATTTCTTTCAAATTTCAGTTTTCCAGTTTTTCTTTTACAACCTCTTCCTCTTACATGCAATACTCACACCCACTTCTCCTAAATATATTCAGATTCAATACACTTGTGATGGAGCCTGGGACTCTATTTTTTAAATAACAGCTCAGGATATTGTGATGATGAACCAGGTTTAAAAGCAAATGAATTAGATGGTTCAATAAACTTTTTTAAATCAAAATGTGAGATTTGTCTAACATATTTATAGAAGAAATCATTCACTAACATAAGAGTTTGTTCTACTTTATATGTATTTATAAAATGTATTTTACTGATGAGGAACTTCAAATGGATTTGTATAAGCTATTTATTTTTAATTATGTGGATTTGGGGGTACAAAAGGATTTTTGTTACATGGATGAATTAAATAGTAGAGAAGGCCAGGCTTATAATATATCCATCACCTGAATTGTATACATTTTTATTATAAACAAAACCCTGGATGTCCATGTCCCATAGAAAATAAGTTTGAAATATCATCTTTGATATATTTGCTTTAAAATTTGTACCAAGAAATACAATATAAATCTTAATTATGTAATATTGAGGTGAAGGATCAAAACTTTTTCTAGAGTGTGGGGTTATACTTTTTCCACTTTTAGTTAATTGGCTGTAGGATTGGGAGTGATTTGATCTCTGGTATATCTGAATATATGGAGTTCATTTCTTATAAGAATGTTGCTAAAATTTATTAAAATTATAGTTTGCTTTTTATTAGCTACCTAGAAGAAATATTTCTCATATTTCAAGATATGAGAAATCTTGAATTTCAAGATAACTCTTTTTTTAATCTAACGGATAGAGTAAAAGAATCGATCCAGTTTCTTATTGACATTGTTTCCTAGAAAGCAGAGAGTCAATTTAAGGCTCACCTCCAGCAAAAGTAACTGCTCTTACAACATGCATTTGGTTTGTTAACTTTACTCCTTGCTTCGTTTTACTTACTACAACCACATTCCTGTTCTCTCTGTATTTCTTCATGTACTTACTTTTCCTCATTTGAAAAACTTTTATAAACTGTCTTACATACATTTTAGAACAGTGTTGAAATAAATAGATATAAAGTTACACAAACACATTTTTTGCAAGAGTCTATTGGACACTATACCTGAAAACAAATTTTAGGTCCGTTTGTCACAATGAACTGCAATCTAGCTTATTTTGTCCCTCAGACCCAAGGAACACTGCCCTCCCCAACCAGATCCAAAGCTTGTAGGCAGTAATATGCTACATTTATCTTGAAAATAACCAGATGAATGCTGGTAGTAATGTTATATTAACAGTAACATGGTCTTTAATGTGATTTCAGTTATGCAAAATTACTACTATACTACAAAACCAAGAGCTAATTTCCTTTGAATAATAATTCAATTTTATTGACCATATTTTTTAATTATCAGGCAATCTTTAAGGAGGGTTCTGACTTATGATAATTTTTTAAATGGTTCTATATTTTAAATACTTTTTTAAAAAGAACATTTTATACTAAATTCCAGGATTCAGGGTACTTGTATTTTAGTGAAGAGAAGTAATGTTATTGTTTGCTATGTTTGAACTGTGTTTGAACAAAGTTCTCCTTTCTGCATCTGTTGAGGTTCCCTCGTAATATGCAGGCTCAGAGCTCATGAATTTTTTTTCCTTTGGAACTGCTTTGAAGGATAGACCTTCACCTCTGGTGCCTTCTGTACTTAACACATGTCTGAGTACAAATTCAACTACTTTTCTTCTCTACTGAACTGTGTAATGATTAGGATATAGGAGGTCATGACTGACATTTAGAATCAGGCCTGTCTCAGAACTTAGGCTGTTAATCAGAATTATTACAGTAGGGAAATCTGGTACTTTTGTAGTTTAAGTAATGCTATGACAGCAAAGTGTCTGGATCAAAGATTCTGAGTCAGTCTAGGACCAGTTCTATGTGACCACAGGAAATATACTATACTAAAACCACTGTAATTCAGTTTTCAAATTTGGAATAACAGAAATGTAAATATAGCTACTCATGAGCCAACATAACGATTCTTTAAAAATATCCCATTCTCCTGACGTATAGACTTAGAATAATTCTAAATTTTATTTTAATGGAGAGTGTTTCCTTTGGAAGGGACCAAATAGATGTTAAAATGTCTTGCTTTTTAAGCTCTCTCTCTCATTGTATAGGCTATCAGTACTCCTTTATTCCAGAGTGCACGATCCTTTTCTGATTAACAATGGGGCCTAACGTCCATTTTCTAATGAATCATTAAAATTCTTTTTCCTATCTATTCTAATGAATGGATCTGGTTCATGTTACCCAATAATTAAATACCAATAATTTTAAGATATTTTAATAAATTTTTCACTATACTTCTCGGTGAACAAGTATGATTCAAAGCATCTACAGTTTATAAGTTTCAGTTCTACCCAAGGAACCTCAAGCCCAGAAAAAAAGCATCTAAAAATATGGCTTCTGATGATGTCTCCTCAGTTATATTTAAACATAAAGCTTTAAAGTGAAATGTAACATATTCAGAACTAATACATAATACAACTGATGTTCGAAAGCTGAGAAATATAAGCACCCTCCCCCTAAAATGAATCATTACTTTAAGTAACTTGATTTTCATGGTTCATGCCAACTAAAAATTGTCTGTCATCCTTTTTGATTGCCTTTTGCTGATGAGGTCTACATACCCCTTTGATGTGTTTCAATTGCTTTCCACTTTATATATAAGAAACATAGATAGAGAACTTACTACAAACACAGATATATATATACATACACACACACACACACACACACACACATCCAAGCTCACTGGGAAACACTAACTCATTTTATTACAGAATCAGGAAGAATCTATTTTTCCCCTAGGCCTTGCACACTGATGCCAGAGAACATTTTACTGAAGAAAAAATATTTCATCTTGATTTACCAACATATGTACAACAAATCTAAGTTCTGGAAATTACTATAGATGACAATAGTACCAATATTTACATTGATTTTTGGATGTAGAGATATGAGTGATAACATGCAATTCATTTTCCATTATCAGATTTTAGATATTTTGCACAATTTTATTGGTAATGTAAACATTTTCTACAAATGTTTAAAGTAATATTCAAGTGAAACAAGACACTCTCATTTCTCAACTCTGCTTAACTGATAGAGCAATAACTCATGCAAAAAATATCAAATTTAATGTGACAGCTGCCCCTTGAATGAATCAGCCAGCAACACTCCTGAGTTTTGACTTGACAGTGAGAGCTAAAGCCCCCTAATCATGGCTTAACTGAACCAAAAAATTACAAATACTATAGCTCATATAACTCAAATAGCACCAGTAATTCTAATACTTTATACTTCTTTCAAGGCATATGCCAATAGATTCTCATGTTTCTTTAAAAGGATTTATTGAACTATGAAAAGTAGAACTAAGTTTCACTAACTGCTTATCTTGTCCTTTCTGTACCACATTAGCACTGCTCCTGATGGTTTATCTTGCTGAGTTTCAAAATTCTCTAAGTGAAGAGAAATTCTATTATCTTTCCATGAGAGATTATTCTCTTTTATTGCTCAAGCTTCATTACAAAGCTAGTTTGGGCTTATAATAATATCCACATGTTCCTTATCTTAATTTATTTTTATTGTTTCTGATGAAATCTCACATTAATAATTTCTTTTCCTTAAATAGTGCTTTACTCTCTTTTAGATATTGACTAATTTTGAATTCTCTTATTCATTTCCTGATCTATCTATGTATTTGAATAACTCTCATCTTTAAATCTTTTCTGGATTTCCTTCAATTTGCTTACATTTTCTGCTGATTAAAAAAATAAAATAAAAAAAGGTTACTAAGATGCATGGACTCTCTGAAGCAGTTCAGTAGCAATATAGTGGATAATTATGGTCAGTTGGGACCTCAGGCATTGCTTTCATTATCAATATCATTATGATAGATTACAATATACAAGAATCTCAGAAAATACCTTATAATCATGATTTTAATTAAGAAATAATTCTATATTTATGAGACTCAGTGGTCATAATTTATTCATCCTTACTAGGTTAAGTTAGTTCAAATCTGAGCTCTCTACATCCTGACCAAATATTTGATTTTTTTCTAGAATTTGTTTTTGGGATCATTTTGCTAAGTTCTAGGTACTGAAAATACTCAATGTCTATTAACCTACACTTAAAGAGTAACTTCTTCAAGATCATAAATATAAAAAGCATAAAGCAAAAAAATCTATTTCTGAAAATTAAATAATTCTTAAATAGATACTTAATATAATTTCCTTCCATTACTGCTTCTTCCATTTATAAAAGCATAGGTCCTCTCAACTGTAAAGTTCAGTTATGTAGTTTGTTCATAATGTATACTTATTTTTAATTTTTCAATTAAGATAGAATAGAATCTCTATAAGGAACATTTTTCTAAGAACATATTATGTATAACCCCAAATAGTTTTAATATGTCACTGATTCTTTTGTGACAATATATACCTTGGGAATTTAGAGTTCGCAAGCCAACATTGCTAATCAAAGAAGGCAAAGATTATTGGCAGTGGGTAGTATACGTTCATATATCTGAAATACGTTTGTATTGTCAGGAAATTGTTCTGTTAAAATTTAAAATTTTAATATCTTTTAAAAAATATTTTTATCAAAGAATCAACTTTTTGTTTCATTAATCCTTTGTATTGTTTTTTTATTTTTCAGAATACAAAATCAATGTACATAAATCAGTAGAATTTCTATATACCAGTAACAGTCAAGCTGAGAGTCAAATCCAAAATCAGTAGAATTTCTATATACCAAGAGTCAAGCCAAGAGTCAAATCAAAGACTAGATACCATTCACAGTAGCTATAAAGAAAATAAAATACCTAGGAATATATTAATACTTAACTAAGGAGGTTAAATACCTCTACAAGGATAACTATAAAACTCTGAGAAAAAAAATCACAGAGGATACAAACAAATGGAAAAACATAACATGCTCGTGGACAGGTAAGATCAACATTGTTAAATTTCCATACTACCCAAGTGATTTACAAATTCAACATAATCGCCATCAAATTACCAACATCATACCTCACAGATCTAGAAAAAACAGATCTATGCTTCATTGTAATCAGAAAAGAGCCCAAATAGCCAAAGCAATTTTAATCAAAAAGAACAAATCTGGAGGCATCACACTACCAGACTTCAAACTACACTACAAGGCCATAGTAATTACAACAGCATGTTATTGGTACAAAAATAAAAACATAGACCAATGGAACAGAACAAAAAAAACCCATATATAAAACTGTCTACCTATAACCACAGATCTTCAACAAAGCAGAGAACACTGTACACTAGGGAAAAGAAGCCTATGCAATAAATAGTACTGAGAAAATTTGACAGCCACATGCAGAAGAAAGAAACAGGACCCCTACCTCTCACCACTCACAAAAATTAATTCAGATGGATAAAAGACTTAAATCTAAGGCAGGAAACCATAAAAATTCTAGTTGAAAATATAAGAAAAACTCTTCTAGATATCAGCCTAGTCAAAGACCCCAATGGCAATCATGGTAACAACAAAAATAAATAAATAGGATTTGGTTAAACTAAAAAGCTTCTACACAGCTAAGGAAACAATCAAGAGAGCAAATGGACAACCTACAGAATGGGAGAAAATATTCACAAGCTAAACATTCAATAAAGAGTTAATATCCAGAATTTACAAAGAACTCAAGGCAAATCAGCAAGAAAGAAACAAACAGCCCTATTAGAAAGTAGGCAAAGACATGAACAGAAGCTTCTGAAAAGAAGAAAGACAAATGGCCAATAAGCATATCAAAAAATGCTCAATGTCACAAATCATCAGGGAAATGCAAATTAAAATCTCATTGGGATATCAGCTTTCTTCAGTTAGAATTAACTTTATTAAAAAGTCCAAAAATAATATATGTTGGTGTGGATGCAGAGAGAAAGAAAAACTTACACACTGTTAGCGGAACTGCAAATTATTACAACCCTTATGGAAAGCAGTAATGAAATTCCTCAAAGAAATAAAAGTTAACCTACCATTAGATCTACCAATCCCACTATAGGGTATCTACCCAAAGGAAAAGAAGACTTTCCATCAAAAAGACACCTGTACTCTAATGTTTATTGCAGTACAATTCACAATTGCAAAGATGTATAATCGACCCAACTGCCCATCAATTCAGGAGTAGATTAATACAATGTGGTATACGTGTACCATGGAGGACTACTCAGCCATAAAAAAGATGAATTAATACCTTTTTCAACAATCTGGATGGAACTGGAGACCATTCTCCTAAGCGAAATAACAAAGAATGGAGAAACAAATGCCAAATGCACTCACTATTAAATTGGAACTACTTGATGAGCACACATGTACATAGAGGGAAGTAAAACTCAGCAGAATCAACCAGGGGAAGGAGAAGAGGGACAAAATCCTACCTCATGTGTTCAATGAACACTATCTGTGTGATGGGCACACCTATAGCTAAGACTTGAGCATTACAAAAGTGATCCATGTAACCTAAAACATTTGCACCCCTTTAATATTTTGAAATTAAAGATAGATATGAAAGTTATTTTCTCTGAAAACTTGATTGATATTATCAAAATCATGTCCAGTTACCTAAAAGTATATACGTAATTTCTAACATAATTCTCATCAGCATATCAATAAATACCTGCTTGCCTAAAAAGGGATGGGGATAGATAATATATGCTGTGTTTTTAAAAACTAGATTGGCTTAAATATGAAACTATATACAACTCAGAAACAAAGTTTCAAACTGGACACATTTTTAAATTCTAACTTAGAGTGAAGCATTTTTATTATAACACTATAATACTGTGTTCTATTCAATCCGTAGATTTATATTTTTTTCTCAATTTAAATTGCCTAATAAACAAACCAAAGACTTAGAAGCCAAAACACATATCATGTTTAAGTTAAAATGTAATACATTTGTTAACAATATCTTTTGAAAAAATAAACTTATACACTCAATTTTCCAAATTTGCTGCTGACATTGTTGTTTAACAATTATCCTTGGAAGTTTTTATATAATGTAAATGTGAAACATGATTGTTAACGCACATACTACATTAGTGAATTGTACAAAGAAACCAAAATTGAACATTTTCTGGGCATTATTTGTGTGTAAGAGTTTGCTAGTTGCCATGTTGAAGGTTCAGCAAGCAGAAGGCTTGCTAAAATATCTGAGAGAATGACCAGGCACTGACTAGGGTCAGTTAGTGTTCCACTTTTGGTGTTGGTCATCTGTCATCAGGGAAGAAACCCTCTTTAGGTCACATGTCCCTCATTTTATATCCAGAAGGAGAGTATTAGCATGGGGCAATAATGAAAGAAAAATAATAAAGGAGAATGGGGAGGGTGTGCCCAGCATGGGCCCCTCTAGTAACTAAAAAATTTCTATGAAATCCTCTCTTCAAGCCATTTTACATTACCCTTGACTGGACTAAATTCAAGATAAATTTTCCATGAGAGGAGATTCATTTCCATTTTCAAACCTCTGTTTAATTTGTCACTCTTAGTTACTTGAAATCCAGAATTTAAAGAGGAACTGATATAAAGAAGTTATAAAGAGATAAATGAGCAGAGCATCTGCCCACAAACCCACTTGCTCTCTAGTGTTCCCCTAGGCACATTCAATGGGAATTGGAAAGACTTTTTCCCAGAATCCAGACCTCAACTATTAACACAATCAGTGCTTTTGGTCTAGTTTCCCTTTTTGAAAAAGTCTACAAGTTTGCTAAGTCAGCTTTATTTACAGCCTGCCACTTTAGCAATACTATAATGTCATTGCCTCTTAGCAATCCTCAGGCATTCACAGAAGTAAAGTTGGGCTTCTTGGAAAGCAACGCATCTTTTACTATTTTTGCTAGAAATAATTATCATTTTGACAGTTAGCTAAACGATTTCATCAGCAAATCCATTTGTGTCACGTAGGCAAGAGGAAAATACGATGTTTAAGAGTGCAGATGATGCTAAAAAATGCATCGGATTCTAAGCTCCTTAAGAAAAGAAAATATACGGTTCTTCGTACCATCTCCAGAAACTGGCAGAAGTAATGAATTTAAGTTAAAAATTCTCCTGAATACATTATATATGTATTTTTGCATTTTTTCATAAAGAGAGCTATAATATTCTTAACTATTTTAATGATCTCATTGGTTCATTACATTCCAATCTCAGCTCTTAGGAGTCACACAGCCAAATGAAAGTTAAATAAAGAAGAATATATGCTATCAAGACATTGACATAACCCCACCAAATATCACTGTTTGCCGGTGTGAACTCACTTCTCTTAGGTAAGCAAAAGAGTAATGCTGTTTTCGTTGACCACAAAGCTACCCGTGTTGTTGATATTCCAAGCAACATTATCAAATGATTTGACATTATGAAGAACAACCTAAATCTAAAAGGTGGCTTCTGAGAAAAGTATCAAGGAAATACTGTTCTTTCCTCTTTTTGCAGTTTTCTCCAATTGTTCCATTACGACTCCTACTAAAATTTGTGATTTATTGAGTAAATATCTAGACAAGTAAAACTAACCACTTTAAATTTAATAGTAATAATAATAATATTAATGGACACATCATTTCAAATATAGTTTTCAATAAAAATAGTTAAAAACTGAAAATCTACACTTTGTAGATATAGAAAAATATGAAAAAATAGTCTTAGTTCTCAATATACTTGCAATGTATTTACAACCATATTAAGATGGCAAGGTTTCATGTGAAAAGTTGATTAATAAAAGATAAAGAATTAAATTAATTGTTTTAAAAAACCCACAAAATTTAATGGAGATAAATAAACTTTGAAGATAAATAAACTTTCACCTTTATCTCCTTTTATACATAAAAAATAATCTGAGATAAATATAGACAAAATGTAAAATTCAAAACCATATAGCTTTCAGAAGAATGCATAGGAGAATATACTTATAGCCTAAGTACCGGCAAGAATCCCTTAAAAAGGACAATAACCATGAAAACACTGATAAATTGTACTTCATCAAAATTAATTTTTGTTCACCAACAAACAACATTAAGACACTTAAGAATATGAATAGGCATGCCATAGATTGGAAATACATATTCTATAACATTAATACATCTGACAAAAGATTATGTCTACAATACACAAAGAACTTCTAAAAATAAATAATGAAAAGACAAGCAACCCAATTAAAAGTAGACTAAAGACTTGATCAGAAACTTCACGAAAGACTACAACAAGTAAAAAAGAATAACAACCACAAATGTTGACAAGAATAAGGAGCAAGAACTTGCATACATTTCTGATGGGAGTACCAAATAGTGCAACTATGTCAGAGAACTCTTTTTGTGGTTTCTTAAAAAGTGGACACCCACCAATCATTTTATAATTGGGAATAGCATAAATTTGTGACAGGAAAATAGATAAGTAAATTATTGTATATTCATAAGATAGAATACTACTTGGGAATACACAGGAACAAACTAAAAATATAGGGTGAACCTCAAAAACTTATATACACATATACATAAAATAGATATACTTCAATTCCAAATATATAAATAACATAACCAGAAAAATTAAGCTATAACAATAAAAGTCAGAGAGAGGACAGGGAGTTGACTAGAAAAGGAAACGTCCGCAGTGAAATAAATGTTATAATCTTGGTAAGAAAGTGTGGTTACGTGGGTATATATAATTATTAAAACTCCAAAAGCTGAATATTTAAGATCTTTGCTTTTGTTTTATAAATAAATTACTCTTCAATTAAAAATAACAAAACAAAAAGTTTTCCTCGAAAGAATAAGGGATTAATTGCTAAGTAAGTGATCCAAAAAGAGATATCACTGTGTTCTGGTAGTGTAGCCTTATAATATATTATGTGCAAAAAAGTAAAAAAAATATATAAATTATATTTATGTAAGTATATTAATATATAACATTAATATATAAATTATATATAATAAGATATTATGAATATACATATATATAAAATGAGGTATACCTTTGTGGTGGGTACTAAAGAAGGAATCGAATTTGAATGGTAGAATGAAGGCAGAAAGCTTTCTTCAAATGGATAAGAGAGGTAAAAAATATTCAGATATTACAAAACTTTCCATGTCATAAATAAACAAAGACATCCTTTTATTGCCTTTTAAGGTAAAACTCTAGTTAGGCTATGATTCTCTATCTTTCTGCAATTGTCTTTCACACTTATGTAAATTCCTGTTTTATAATAGGCTCCTGCGCCCATTTTAATCTCTCTGACTTCAAATAAAATGTTACCCTAACATTGTTTTGCTGTTTCTTTCTCTTATACAAAAACATTCTTAAATTTCTTCAAAACTTGAATTAAAATGACAAATCACACCCTCTAAATTTTCCCTGATTATCTGACCACTCACTCTCTTACTTTATAATACAATCTTTGGTTAATCTATTTCTTCTATTCCAAAGTTATTTTAATGGTACGCATATTTATTATTTTTCTAGATTTGAAACTTTTAAACTCTTGTGACACTGCACACTCAGGCATGCAGAAAGGCTTGCTGAGGGAATATTGTGAGTTTTACAACTGCTGGTAGGATTACCAGATGTAGAGAGATACTGCTCTCATTTTGCAGAACATCTTCCCTTATGATTTTTCAAGCACACTTGCATTGGATCTAGTCTCCATAAATATTGAGCAGAAGGGAGGCTTATACAACAGTCTGCTTAAGGTAGAGAGCAGATGAAACATATTCTCACCTAAATATGGAGAAGGAAAGTGCAAAAATTCACAGCTTGAGTCTCTTAAATTGTAAAATAGATCCAAAAACAGTTTATCTGCATTGAATGAGCATCTACTATTTACAAGTAACTGAATGAGGCCCTTTGGAGAATTAATTTTTTGTGTTTTAAGATATTGTAGGGTTGAGTGTTAATGTACTTATTAAAGTGAGTATGGCAGTTCATAGAATAAAGCACAGCATTTTTTCTAATCTAATGGACATTCAATCACATTTCTCAGAGAACTATTAAAAATATGACATTCCAAAGAAGCTTCTACTTCACCTCAAAGTAATTTAAATTGACATACCTTTGCTTCAGACTCTCTGAAATAGTGAGGAGATTATTTGGTTTATCAGTGCTGTCTGAAATTACTCTCAGAAACAGAGAATATTTATAGTGGCCTACTTTATTTTTTTAAAAAATTCACAATGGTGAGAGATAAACCTGATGTGTTCTAAGAGAACCTAAGGCTGTCTCCACAGTCTATCCGTATCTACCAACTCTCTCTTTCCCCTGGTTATGTTTTATAATCTAATGGAAGATTTTTTATAACGGTTATAATGTATCATGATAATATAGTAAATTTTTACATTCCAAGTTAGAAATAAGCAAGCATAGATTCAAGCCATTATCTATATTGGCAGTAAATGCATAAAAACTTCATTAAAGATAAATTATTTATATAAAGGCATCTAATAATAGAAATGTGAAATACGTGGCTAGAACCAAATTTGCAGTGGACATAAAGGTAATTAGCATACTTATGCATTCTTGCAATATCAACAGGTCAGGAAGCAAATAGCAATCAAGTCAAATTGATTGCTAAGGAAGTAAAGGAAAAAAACCTGTAAATGAAATTCAAGTGAAAGGAACTGACTAAACTACATCACAAATATCAATCAAACTAAATTGATTGCTAGGAATAAGAGCATTAACAAGGCAATCAAGAAAACTCCAAGCCTGTGCAACATAAAATCTCTTGAATTAGAGAAATTTGAACAAGCAAATTGGTGAACAACTTGAGTTAATAACAAAACATGAGCTAACTCTGGTACTGGAATATTTGCTAGGAAATAAAATGAAGTCTGCTCTGTAATTTTAGGAGAAGGAGACAGAAGAGGAAGACAAAGAAAATCATCAACTTAAAGGCCTACCCTGCCATCTTCTGCCTTTTCCACATTTTCAGTGTTCATAGAAGCAAAATTAAACAGCCTGTAGTAACTCAACTCTTTTATCATTATGCTTTTTCATCAGGTTTGAAAAATAAATAGCAATTAGAATATAGTCACTCACAAGAGTCAAAGAACTGGTATTTCCCTCTTTAATCTTTTAATGTAGATGAAGAAAGATACTTTATCATCAGATGAGCGTGTTTTTAATCATGGTCATCTTCCAAATTAAGAGCAAAAAGTATAATTGAAGAACATACAGGGAGGGCACAATTTGGTTTGGGTTTTTTTAACTGTTCTGAGAATGCCTGGCTTTGATGTACAACCAATATCTGCCAGAGGCTTAGCCATCAATTAATTTTGAACAATAAATTCTTAAAAATAAATATTAATTTTTTCTCAGCTGAATGGTAAGCTTTTTGAGGTCAGCACACTTGTCATAAAAGTTTTTGAATTTCTCACATCTGCAATGATATATATCTGAATAAATATTTCAGATAATAGAATTTTACACTTCATCTTGCCTAATACCATCATGTTCTAGATAAGTGAATTGAAATGTTCAAACACTAACAAAATTGTACTTAATCAAACTGCAAGAGAGTGGCTAATGGAAGACACGATAAATTCCCTACTTCCAAGCCAGCATTATTCTCCTTACATCATGCTACCTTGAATGAATGGTGAATAAATCTTTGTAAACAATCAGCGTGACCTTTGTAGTGAATGAACCTGTTCCCCTTCTTCTCAAAAGTCTCCTCTAAAATCAAATGCCAGTTGGGGGTGTTTGAATGTATAAGTAAGTTGATATTTTAAAAAAAGTTGTTCAACATTAAGAAAACACTCTGAAGATTCTCCTCAAGTTATTGCAAATATCCTTTGAAAATTACAGATTAATACATGAACAAAAGTAGAAGTGTTTGAGGTCAGTTTGAAACACATTTTCAACAACATTTATTCATAAGAAAAGATGTGCTTGCCAAAGTTTTAATATTTTTGTTTTTAGCCATCTGTGAAAGAAAAGCTATGATATGTATTTTTTCAATTTATAACATGCAGGCATCAATTATTTTTTTTGAAATAACTATAATTCATAAGAAAAACAGGACCAAACAAGTAGAAAAACAACCAGAGTATAACATACATATCCATTGTATTTCAGCTATAGAAAAAGTCTTTAAAAAATACAGCCTGTGTATCGTATCTTAAAAATCTCAGGAAAAAATCTCACCAATCAAGTATTAATTTCAAATGTTTGAAAATCAAGAAGCTAAGTTTCCCACTAAATTGTAAATACTTTAACATCTGGGACCAAATGTCTTACAAATCTTTTTTACCTTCGCAAACCCTCAGAGAGTATTCAGTAAAAGTTATTGATTAAATGACTAAGGAATCTCAGCAAGAATGCTTGTTCCCAAGCTTCTAATTCACAACAAGGCTGCTTTTGCACGAAGTCCCAGCCAATTTAGTCAAATGGTCAATACAGCTTAAAAAAATTACAGTTCAGCCAGCTCTTTTACTGAACAGACTGATTTTTCTGACTGAATGAATTAAGTTCGTTAGCATGGATTTATTTAATATGTAATTAAAATTTGCTGTCTTAGCGAATACATGAGTTTGGCAGCAGAAAACTGGAGGTTAAAATTCAAGCACATGGGATTTGGTTTTATGTTTTGTAAGAAAGTGGTGTAGGTCATAGTTTGGAGCACGGTGAAGCCATGCTGCCTGATTTTAAATGCTGCTTCTAACACTTACAAGGTTAAAGGCCTTAAAACCTTGGGCTACTTAATTTCTATCTGTGCTTCAGTTTCATCATCAATAAAATGAACATAGTAATGGTATCTCGCTCATAGAGTTATTTTAGAGACGAAATGAATTCCTAGCACATAACAATGCTACAGTAGTGTAAGATTTTGTTGTTACTCTTCTTAGTAGTAGTAGTAGCAGCAGCAGTTTATTTATATACAAAAATTAAATAATTCTTTTAAAATCACAAACTGGCATTCCATATTTGAAATAGAAAATTTACATTGTTTCATCTGTCCTGAAAAATAGCAAATCCCATCTTGGAATTCACTGTATTTGTGAATAATATAAAATAAATGCATATCCATATTTTAAAGCAATGGAACACTTTCATGTATTTAAATAAACTTTCATTTATAATATATAAATACATTTACTTTCAGAATTGATGATATTTAAAGTAGAAAATAATAGGAAATTACTATTTTCTCTAATAAATATAGATTTTTAAATTTAAGCTCCTGAAAAAAATTAATCAGTCCCCTTTAATGGACTCACCATATTAACTTTTGCTCAACATCAAAATGCCTATTTTTAATGCAATTTATTCAGGAAGGACAATAGTGTATTTTATACTGACTGATGCTCACTCACTTCCTCTCCTCTAAGGTGAGATATGTGCATCCAGAATCAGTAGCCTGCTTTTCACCAACTAATTTACTAGTTATCCTTTTATTGTATTTATGCAATTAAATTTAAAAGTAAACAGATATACTAGAATGAGAAAAGGAAGGGATGGTTCTATAACATTAATTTGAACGCTTTGGAAAGTTTCTACAAAGGTGAGCTAGTAAAAAAATAGACATGGGTGAGACATTATGAAATGTTTTAGAAAGAAATAAAAACTTAGAATTATGGCTTAAAATTGCTTCTCAAAGCCATTTATCCCACTCTACTTTAAAGAAATCAAACGTGAAAACTGGTACGTAATCTATGAGGGATGAGACTTAGCCAAGAAAAAGTCTATGTGGACTTTCCAAACTCAAGAGAAAGAAAAACTTTAGAACTAAATCAAAAGAATGATGAATGTAGAAGTATTCATTCATTATAATTAAAGTTAAAATATCTAAGTTAGGCATATATCATTTTTTTTAATGATCCCCTGCTTTGGATGGCTTTGGCTGATTAGCTAAGTGATTTTCTGTTCTGATCACGTTTTTTAAGAGGCTTCCTCTAGAATTACAATAAGGACATTGGCTCAAAATAAGTTACTTTAGGCATTAGTATCATATTGAGCCAGCATTATTTGGTTAGATGGGCAAAGCTAACTGAACTAAAACATATCACTAGGTATTCATTATGATTATTCCATCAATAATAGATACCCTACGTGAATTCAAATTCTGAATCTTTGCAACCTAACTCAATTCAACAAATGTGTATTGTATGGCCAATTTATTCAAGGCCTATTGCTTCCAGCTACCTTTCCTGAAAATTTGTCTTTGGACCTAATCTAACCCAAAACAATACTCTGTCTTGCTTGCTCTCTCTTTCATCTATATAACCACTTTACAACCAAATAAATGTCTAGATAGGTAACAGCAGAGAAAAAGAATTACCAAGGGGATTGCAAAAACCTTCTTCTAAATAAACCTAAAACTATGTATAAGGAGAATAAATTGCAAATAGTGAAGTTTTTGCTATTTCTAATTCGTAGTCTTGATGTGTGCTGATTATGGACATTTCATGGAGTAAGAAATGCTCATCTCAAGATTTGATGAATTTTATAGAAATACCCTTTAAAAATCCTGGAAATTTGTAAGTAATTAAATGAAATGAGAAGATAAATTGTTAATACACTGAATGGAAAATGGTTCTTTTAAAGCCCTGGATTTAGACAACTGCATTTCAAACTAGTAAGTAGAATTAATGTACTTGGTCCTACATTCTTAATTCTTTTATTTTAGATTGAAATGTTAACTTCAAAAGGATATTGAAAAGGCAAAGTATGTTGAGCTCTAATTCCAATGAATTATATTAAAAGATAGCTCACTCATAAAATTTTATTTTATTTTGTTGTTGAAGAAAAAAGTCCATTATTCAATGTGATTATACCTTTTAAGTACCAAGAGATTAGACTGGATAATAGCTGAAAAAGCTGCTAATAACTTGAAAAAGCAAATTAAAGTATGTAGATGTTATATTGAAAATAAGAGGTCACAAACTTCTAGAAATATTTATCACTAAGTTAATTTTTTGAGCAATCTTATAAAGCGGCTATTTTATTTTCTATGTCTCCAATGCTAGTCTTAAGTTCCTGGCCTCAAGCAATTCTCCTTCCTCAGCCTCCCAAAGTACAGGAATTACAAGAGTGAGCCACTGAGCCCAGCCTAGAATGGCTATTTTAAATATGCATTTTACCTTTGTTTGCCTTGAACATAAGCAGAAAACAGGGCAATTCTATATAAAGTTTTACTTCATGGGTCAATCTGATAACTCGACCAATCTCTTTTGTACCATAAATTATTACTATTAATTTAACAGGGAGGAAAGAAAAATGTTATTACCATCTAAACTACAAAAGATACTGTATAAATACTTTTTATACAGTTCTATTATAGGAATTATTTTTTATTATAAATATTAGTTCATATATCTATCTAAACTCACATAGTAGTGTATTATTACACAGTCTTTAATAGTTAAGAATTTTTTTCCCCCAACATTTAGCACAATGCCTGGTACACACTAAATGCTTGAAAAATGCTTGTGGAATGGTCAAATTTTATCGAAATTTATTACTGACAATTTTATATATCAAAATGGAAAAATACTTCCCATTTGGCATAGTCTTTAATTTCAAACTATTTCTTAAGTTTCTGGCTTACATAAATCTTTGAACATATTTTGTTCTACATCCTTTTTTAAAGCCAGTAAAATCTAACAGGAATGCAATATCCATCCATATTCTTATTCATTTCCATTTAAATATGTTTTTAAGGTGTCTGAATGGTTCATCATGGGTAACGATTGCTGAATTTTTTAATCCAATAATCAAATAAAATTATTTAAAGAAAAATGTGCACTGAACTAAAGGTAAGGAAAATTGTCAATTACTTGAATATTTATCATTGTTGGATCATATCATGGATCATTTTTCACATGCTTTTATTACTAAATACATTGGTTTTAATATCAACAAAAGGCTTCTATTTATAGTCAACTTTTAAAAATATTGTCCTATGTGTTATAAGTTTATACATTGATGATGATTGGGTGGACATAATATTTCTAGGATCCAGATGATTATGTATTAAAAGAAAGCATAAAAATATAAAAGAGGTCATCTAGAATGCCATACTCATTCTTTCACTGATTTCATTTATTTACCAAACATTTATGGAATTCCTACTGTGTGCTAAGCCTACACTACACAATACAGCAGTGAATGAAACAGACAAAGCTTACTTAGAGTTTACATTACAGTAAGGACAAGAAGGTACTATAGTATGTCAGAGAGTGTTAAATGCTATGAAAATAATGAAGCAAAGAAGGAATTTTTTATTTTACATTGCTTGCTCAGGAAAGGCTCCACTGAGTGAAGACAGGAAGGAGGTGAGAACGTTAGCCATGGGGATATTCGGGGGAGTGGAGACGACAGGAGGCAGAAGTGGACCTGGTAGGTTTCAAGAACTCCAGGGAAGACAACATGGCAAAAGCAGAAGCAAGGAAGGGGTTAGGATGGAAAATGAGATCAGAAAGACAACAGGGCCAGATTAATTCAGTCTGGCAAAACATAAGGATGTGTGCTGCTTTTACTCTTAGCGAAGTGGGAAGCCACTGAGAGTAGTGACATAATTTGGTACTCATTTTTAAAGGATCACTCTGCTGCCCTGTGAATAGACTATAGTAGGACAAACAGCAGAGAAAGGGAGCTCACACATTGCAGTCCACACCTAGAATGGGAATTTTCTTTCTATAGTCTCATCACATGCAATTTTTCAGTCACATACAATGTTCCTTGTCACATGAAATTTTCTTATATCAAATCCTTTAATGATGCAATATAACAATTGTATCCCTCCATTTTTAGAATTTAGATTACATATATATTTAATTATCAGTGTATTTGTTTTCTTACATTAGCTGTACTCATTTAAATTTGTCTCAAAGACAAGCTACCCGCAACTTCCACCAACTTCCTGTATTGTGCATCATTTTCTTCTCTCAATGGTATCTTCTCCCATTAGGACTCTACCTTCTTACGCTATTGCTACTCTGCCTTTGAGTGTGGCTCTCGTGAAGGCACTTGATGTATTTCTTCAGTCTGAGGAGTGACTGATATGACTTAACATATGTCCCTAAAGGACATTTTTTAATTTTATTTAAACCAGGGACAAAGTCCATTTGTGACATAAGAAAAAGCAATATGTAGTTTCAGACAGATTGGAAAGGGTGTGTTGACTGAATGGAGGAAACATGAGGATATAATTTTATGAATCTAAATATTTTTTAAAAAATCTTTTTCTTGACAATCCCAGACATCACTGCCTTCTCTATATACATATCCCCATAGTTACATAGTATTAATTTGCACAGAAGTATCATGGTTCTGTTTGGCCCTATAGTTGGGAGAACAGATCCTACAATGTAAAGCACTGTTTTACAATTTTCAAGATATTATGAAATTATAGGATTGCCAAGTAGCTGGTTGTCTTACAGCAAACTTCACTTGATACTTCAAAGCAGCAAACAAATCTTTACAGCACAGCAGGGGAAGGGTTAAATTCTTAACCAGTAATAATTAAGAGAAAAATTACTCTGCTTGCTCTTATTTGGTTTTAAATTTTAATAGGATTCTAGTCAGCTTGTAAGAAAAATGATTTTTTGGGGTAAAAATAACTAGTTAGAGAGGATCATATGATTGAGACACCTGTTATGGATCCATGTTATCTAAGTAACATTTAACTAGAATACTCTATCATCCACACAAACTGAGTTCCATTGTCAGACTATGTAAGTGGTAATTTATGAGTCCATTCCAACATGTCAACAAAGATTTAATAAAACTCCCTCAAGAAGGGAAGAGTCACATTTCTAAGGGCTTGACATGCCAAGAGATTTACATATGCACAGAATTTCTGCATCAAAGCAACAAGCTGAGTATTTTTAACCTTCTTGTAAGTATGACATGACTGCAATTTAGGGTTGGTTAACTTAAGGTTGCACAGCTAGATTGAGTTCCAGGTCTAGCTGTCACTAATGGCCTGGACATGTCAATTTCCTCTGCTCCCCAAAGGGCGTCAGTTTGTAGAGCTTCTAGAACCTCATATACAAATTAAACAGACTTTGCCAAATAGTTTGAATTGCTTTGAATTTCTAAGTTAAATGTCCTTCTTTGTTTTCTGCCTTCTATCTTTTTATTTTCCCCACTCCACACTTAACGACTCTTTTTATTCCTCATCCAAAAGTTCTCTTTTACTTTTCACCTTCTTTTGAATTACATTCTTCTGTCTTTTCTACAGAGAGACCTTGATAAGACAATCCACATTTAAGCATGCAAAGTATCCAACTGCCTTTTAATTGTGTTAACTGGTTCAACTAAACAAAGCAAACCACCCAAAGAGCCAGAAATACCCAGAAGGCCACAGGACCCAGAAGATTTTTTCCAAATCTTTTCTTCCCCACTCCCTCCACTTATTCATAAACTTTGCCTTCTCTATCTTCTCATAGGGACTACTTTGCCTTCCAGATTTCTCTCATCTTTGGTTTTAAGAAATATTTTAGTTATTTACTGGTAAGATACCGATTCTTCATGTAGATGTGCATATTAGTTATAATTTACTCATTCCTAAATAGGTTTAAAGGAGTCATTATAAGTCAATGCCTATAAAAGCAGAGAAAAATTATCAAATTTCTTGATAGAGGAGAATTTTTATCGGTTGACTAAGCTGTTATTAGACTATAAATGTGGTAGTAGCTGAGTCTATGTTTCCATTACATAAAATCAAATTGTAAGGAGTGAAACATAGATGTACAATAAATAAAATTTCACAAAAATGAATGATTTAATAATAAAATTGATTTTGAGAATGAATAACACAAGTACTAAGTTTTTACTTGAATGTATGGGCATTCATCTAACATAGTCTTAGCTGAAACACAAAAATAGGATTAACATAATAAATAGGCCCAATGTCATTTATTAATAATTCTTCTCAATTTACTTATTGTTAAATGAACATATTTTAAAGGGGGAAACAATTACTTTCTAATCAGTTTCTTAAAACATGACTAACAAGGTGCAATATTACCATTATAAATTCTGTTATTTTTTAAAAATACAGCTCATCACCTACTAGTTACAAAATCAATATAACGGCTCATGACAAGTATTTAAATTATTTAAATGACATTTTCTAGACAGTAGTTAAATAATTTTAGATTAAGCTTGGCTTTATTTTATTATATATATGTTAAATATTACTTGAAGGCTGTTTTGATTACATAGTATACATATCTTATGTATGTAAGTACATGTATAATTTGAAATACAAAATGTATTCTTACTGAGTCGCTCAGACAAAAACTGAACAGTTTTATACATTATACACCAAATATGTAGTAAACTTTATACAATTTCTTATAGAGTAATGGTCAATGATTTTTTATAATTTTTCACAAGATCACAAATCACAGACATTACTAGATTTTGAGGATTAAGTGAACAGATAGGAAAGACTGATTGGTAGGAATTTAAAAAAAGGATTGAAATACGTTAAGCTAATACGTGTAAGACTGTGACTTGTAAGAGGTTCTCAGTGGTTATGCATGTTAACTACTAGTATATTCTTTTTGGTTTTTGTTGGTAGAAATAGATATTAAGCCAATACAATTAGACATGTTTTAGACGTATGTATTTGCAAAAAAGGGGGAGAGAGAATAGAGTTTAGAAAGAACTTCTGTAAAGGACAACAATTAGGATTTAGGATCGTGTGTGGAAAGTCTGCACTGGGGCTTAAGTTTCCACACTGCATAGCCTGCCATTTTTTCTGCAACATGGTGGTCATGGTGTCGACCACTGTGAACAAACCAGGTACTCGCAGACCCACGTCAAGTACACTGTCCTACTTGTCCAGACTCCTGTGTCATGAAATTCCTGGGGTGAGAGATAGCTCATTCTCCAGGTGGTTTCTCTCTGCTGATTTGTGTTGCTAGTGATTGTGGCTTCAATCTGCCACATTCTGTGCTTCTTGCTGCTACCTGAGACTATCCAGCCTGCCCAGCAGGTGTGATATGAGGAGTTAAACATTTTTTCCTATGTCTGATAAGCTTCTCCATATCCCTCTTATGGTACCACTAAGATCACAGATTTTTCTCTACTTGTTTATCTGGAGATAAATATTAATTTATTCTTACATTCCTTGATTCAATAAATACTTATACATTTATTAAAAACCCAAAATGTCTAAACCATGTAAAAAATGCTAGGAACAGAAAATTGAGCTTATAATTCCAACATGAAATGTTAAGATGTATGACAGTGAGCTAATGACTGTACTTGGACTATTCAAAGAAGAGCCAGTATTTTAACCTTCAATATATGAGCATAATTATATCAGAGCAATCAGAGAAGGTAAGAAGCAGAGACATAGCAGATAAGCAAATGGGCTGATGTCAAGAACTACAATGCCCACACTATTGGTTCTATTCTCCAGTTATACTATGTGGACTGACCAAATACGATAATGTTTTTCATAAGTATGCTATTTTTCCTAGACATTTTCTGCAAATGAGACTGAAATACAAAAGCCACATATTCCTCACATTTTTATTTGCATTTTTATTTGGCATTCTAGTGTACCATGATTTGAGTTCAGGTTTGATTATCCAGCATGTGTCTCATACAACCAGCTTCTTCACTTCCAGTTTTCCTCCTATTCTACTAGCCATTGGCCATTTTTCTGTCCACAAATACTACCAACATAAAGTGAGCAACGAAGTCTAGACAGAGAAACTACATAATTCATTACTTGTAATTATATAATTTGCTACTTATTTGTTTCTCAGTTAAAAATTCTAGTAAGGGGAAATGACTAGAAGCTTAAAGTTAAAATTTGGTTCGGCTTATCTGAATGTTCCATTTAAAAATAATAATTTCTTGTCTGATTCCTGTGGGAAATGAAAATATCAATACCTATATTTTGCTATTTATTATCCCAAGTAAGTCTATTCAACATGAAACAATGCATTACATTTTTTTGTTTTTACTATATATTCAGTAATATTAGCATGAATGACTTTATCAATCTTTCTTATTCAAGACACTAATAATTAAATAGCTTATATTTGATAAGAAAAGAAAATTTTCTGTCTAGGATAATTGGACTTTATAGTGAGATATGAGTGTTTCATAAAAGAGACAAAGCTCAACTAATCAGTGCCACATTTACTCTGATATGTTTTCTTTATTCTAACTAATTTTTAATGAATTAATTTAGATTAATTCCTTTCTCAATGAAGAATGTAATAACCAATTATTTTTAAATCTGCATATTTTTAGGTCAATAAAAACTCAACAGGGAAGGCACTTTGGGTTATTTCCCAGGCTACCTTCTACAGTATAGTAAATCTATTCAGAATGCATCTTTGTTCATTCACAGATTATCTTGTTGCTATATCATATAAATAAAAAAATTTCATACCTCTATATGTAAAGCAAATGTGCAAGCTAATCTTGTTGCTCTAAAATGGATTTTTTAAATATATATCTTGTGATCTCAAAAGAAATTGGAACTCTCAACTTGCAATGTTAAACATAGCCTTAGAAAATAAGTTTATTGTTTCATTGTACTATTCCTCAACTTTGAATTTTGAGAAATACCAGTACGTAATACCTTTTGTCACAAAAACTAGTTTTTCATCCTGAATGCATTTAAATGTCCATATGAAAGCCACGTTACTTATATTTCATAAAATATGTAAGCTATCAGTGTAGAAAGTGAAAATTGGCATTGACTTTTTTTCTTCTTAACAGTAGATTTTTATTAGAATGTACACACTTTGGAAAAATGGATTCTATGTATATTGAAGTAGATTTGGGTATGTGAGGATGATAGAACTGGGAGCTAAGACTGAAAAGCTAGGTTGCAGCTCATTTCTAGAGGACTTCATATTGAATTGATTGAAATAGGTTGAATTGGTCCCATAAGTAATGAGGAAAAAAAGGGTTTTTAAGCAAAAGAGTGAATTATCCATTATGTTTGTTTTGAAGAGAACTGTTAAAGTAGTTGACAGACTAAAAAAGGGAGAATCTAGAGGCAGGAAGATTGGCTGGGAGCTGAGGCAATGTCTCAGGTGAAAGGTGGTATAGGCATGAATGAACAATATGACACTGAAGAACAAGAGAAGTCAGCTTTAATGGAGATCACAGCTGTGTAATGGAGTGACAAGGTGGAACGGAATGCTTAGTGAGGCACCGTTTTAGAAATCATGTCAGCTATTTCTTGTCCATATTTTGAAATATATTAATATATAGCCTTGGAAAAGATTTTTCTTATGGGAGGTTATCAAAGGTAACTAGGTAACCATTATCCTCAAGAAGTTTTGATAGGATCATTTACTTGGCTTATCTTAACTGCTCTTTTCCATATTTACTGGTGTACAGTGGAGTATGAGAAAAAAATTGTTAAAGATACCCTACATAAAGAACCCAGACTTTCTGGGAATAAAACTTCCAATATCTTGAGAAGTACTGGTCTTTACTCGCACTGATCAAATATCAGAAGTTCTGTCACTCTGGGCCAGTACTTAAATACTGTTATTTGCCCATTTTGTTGAATAAGAAGCTGAGGCAGAAAGGAGTACGATTCTTTCTCAAGCTGTTAAATAACTTCACCCACAAATGGCAGAGTAGGATTCCAATTGAGGCAGCTTATCTGAGCTCCTGGGCCTCTGCACTAAACTGGAAGTGGTAGAGCTAAAAAAGTACAGGCTTCAGAAGAAGAGGAACTTTGATCCAAATCTCAGCTTTGCCACGCATTAGATAAAAGAAGCTGAACACATTCCTTAATGTGGCTAAGTCTCTAATTCTTTATCTGTAATATAAGGAAACTGAATTCCAATTGAGAGAGATCTGGTGGAGTTTCATGATATATTAGTTTCCTATTGTCACTATAATGAATAATCACAAATTTCATGGTATGAAACAGCACATATATATTCCCTATATTTCTGGAGGTCAGAAGTCTGCAATCAAGCTGTCAGCAAGAGTGTCTTCCTTCTGAAGGCTTTTAGGGAGAATTCGTTCCCTTGTCTTTTCCAGCTTGCCTGCATGCCTTTCATTCATGGATCTTCAAAGCACAACACCTCAACTTCTGTTTGAATAGTCACATCTTTTGCTTACTCTGAATCCTCCTGCATCCCTCTTATAAGAACCCATGTGATTATTAGGTCCCACCTAGATAATACAGAATGATCTCCCAATTTTAAGATCCTTAACTTTATCATCTCTGCAAAGTTCCTTATGCTATGTAACATCACGTATTCATAGGTTCCAGGGGTTAGTGCATGGATATCTTTAGTGGGGGTGTAATATCACAGTATATTTACAGTAAGAGTAATAACAATATCAATACCAACAACAGCAATAAGGGTTTATTAAACATCTCTCTTGATTATCAATTCTCTATGAGAAGAGTTTGGAAAGTCTTTGAGAAGAGTTGGAAAGCAGTCAACTTGTGATTAACTCATAATAGGCATAAATAAATTGTAGCTATTATTATCACTATGAGCATTATTTGATTTTATAAGGAGAATTAATATGCATAATTCTCAGAGCGTACCCTTTCAAATGTCCTGCCAAATAAATTTCTCACATCTGAAAGATGACCCTTCTAACTTTCCTCTTACGAAGACACTGGGTGCAACACATAATTGCAGTTTCATACTCCATCTTCAATTCCAAATCAATTATAGCTATAGAATTCCAATTATTTCTTTGGCCAAATGAATAAGTATTACCTCTCAGAAAAACCTCTTTAATAAACCTACCCACATCTTGAAAATTTCTTAAAGTTCTGTATCATTTATTCTTCAGACAATTATTACATTATAAAAATTTGTGAAATAGATATACAAAGGATACATGAAGTATACACGAATGTAAAAATAAAAAATAATAATAAAGGTATATATCATCCACTTAGTAAAATATTACTAATCTTTTTGAAGCTGGGACAGAAGGAACATAGCTCAAAATCATAAAAACCATATATGACAAACCCACATCTAACATCATATTCAATATGGAAAGGTTGAAAGCATTCTTCCTAAGTACTATAACAAGATAAGGATGCATATGTACTATTCAATATAGTACTGCAAGTCCTAGCCAGAGCAATCAGGCAAGAGAAGAAAATAATGGGTTTCCAAATTGGAAAAGAGAAAGTAAAATTATCTCTGTTTGGTGATGGTATGATCTTATACCTAGAAAACCCTAAAGACTCCTCCAAATGTCTCCTAGACATGATAACTGAATTTGGTAAAGTCTCAGAATACAAAATCAATATACAAAAATAAGTAGCATTTCTACACACCAATAATGACCAAGCTGACAACCAAATCAAGAATTCAAATCTATTTACAATAGCTGTGAAAAAATAAAATACCTAAGAATATTTAACCAAGGAGGTGAAAGATCCCTACAAGGACAGTTACAAATTGCGGTTGAAAGAAACTGTAGATGACACAAATAAATGGAAAAAAATCTCCTGCTCATACATTGGGAGAATCAAAATCATTAAAATGTCCATACTGCCCAAAGTGATTTACAGATTCAACACAATCCCCATCAAAATACTAGAGTCATATTTCACAGATCTAAAACAATAATCTGAAACTTCATTTGGAACCAAAAAAAAAAGAGCCCGAATAGCCAGAGCAATCTTAAGTAAAAAGAACAAATCAGGAGGCATCACAATACCTGACTTCAAATTATACTATAAGGCTATAGTAATCAACACAACATAGTACTGGTATAAAATCAGAGACATAGACCAATAGAACAGAATAGAGAACCGAGAAATAAAACCGTCTCCCTACAACCAAATAATTTTTGACAAAGCAGATAACAAGATACACTTGGGAAAGGAGGCCCTATTTAATAAATGGTGCTGGGAAAATTGGATAGCCATATGCAGAAGAATAAAACAGGACCTCTATCTCTCACCATAGAAAAAAATTAATTCAAGATGGATTAAAGATTTAAATATAAGATGTGAAACTATGAAAATTCTAGAGAAAAACATAGGAAAGACTGTTTTAGACATTGGCCTAGGCAAAGAATTTATGACCAAGATCCCAGTGGCAAAAATGCAACAACAAAAATAAATAAATGGGACTTAAGTAAATTAAAAAACTTCTGCACAGCAAAGGGAATAATCAACCTACAGTGAACAGACAACCTACAGAATGGGAGAAAATATATACAAACTGTACTTCCAACAAAAGATTGATACCCAGAATCTACAAAGAACTCAAATCAGCAAGGAAAAAAACATCAAAAAGTGGACAAAAGACATGAACAGAAGTTTTTTGAAAGAAGATAGACAAATGGCCAACAAACATATGAAAAAGTGCTCAATATCACTAATCACCAGGGAAATGCGAATTAAAACTACAATGAAATAGCACCTTAACCCTATCAGAATGGCCAGCAGATGCCTGCACCTGCTGCCATGGATGCAGAGAGAAAAGAATGCTTATACACTGTTGGTAGAACTGCAAATTAGTACAACCTCTATGGAAAACTGTATGGAGATTCCTCAAAGAAATAAATGTAGACTTACCATTCAATCCAGCAATCCCACTGCTGAGTATTTACCCAAAGTAAATGAAGTAATTTTATCAAAAAGACACATGCACTCAAATGTTTATCACAGCAAAATTCACAATAGCTGTGTTGAATCAGCCTAAGTGTTCTTCAATTCAGGAGTGGTTAAAGAAAATGCAGTATATATATATACACACACACACACACACACACACACACACATACATACAAACCATGAAGTACTACTCAGCCATAAAAAGGAATGAAACAATATCATTTTTGCAATGTGGATGGAAGTGGAGACTATTATCCTAAGTAAAGTATCTCAGGAATGGAAAAACAAACACCATATGTTCTCCACTAATAAGTGGACGCTAATAGATGGGTACTCATGGGCACAAAGTGATATAAAGGACATGAGAAACCAAGGGGGAAGGATAGGAGGGGATATGGAATAAAAATTTACCTATTAGGTACAATAAACACTATTCTGGTGATGGGCACACCAAGAGCCCTGATTTAAGCATTATACAAGATATCTATGCAACAAAAACACTACTATCCCCTTAATAAATACTTTGAAAAAAATAAAGAAGCTTACATATGCTTTATTTTTTTACCACTTTTATTTTTTATTTTTTATTTCAGTATATTACGGGGGTAAAAATGTTTAGGTTACATATATTGCCTTTGCCCCACCAGATTCAGAGATTCAAGCATGTCTATCCCCCAGACACTGGGCACCGCACCCATTAGGTGTGTATATATCTATCCCCTCCATCCCCTCCCACCTGCTTGACACCCGATAAATGTTACTACCATATGTGCACAGAAGTGTTGATCAATTAATAACAATTTGATGATGAGTACATGTAGTGCTTGTTTTTCCATTCTTGTGATACTTCACTTAGCAGAATGGGCTTCCAGCTCTATCCAGGATAATACAAGAGGTGCTGGATCACCATTGTTTTTTTTGTGGCTGAGTAGAATTCTATGCTATACATATGCCACATTGTATTAATCCACTCATGTATTGATGGGCACTTGGGTTATTTCCACATCTTTGCAATTCTTAATTGTGCTGCAATAAACATTAGAGTGCAGATATCTTTTGGATAGAATGCCTTTATTTCCTTTGAGTAGATGCCCAGTAATGGGACTGCTGGATCAAATGGTAGTTCTACTTGTATCTCTTTGAAGTATCTCCATATTACTTGCCACAGAGGTTGTACTAGTTTGCAGTCCCACCAGCAGTATAGGAGTGTTCCTATCTCTCCACATCCATGCCAACATTTATTGTTTTGGGACTTTATGATAAAGGCCATTCTCACTGGAATTAAGTGATACCTCATTGTGGCTTACATATGCTTTATTCTTTTCCCTCCCTCTGCCAGAGGTATTAAATATCCTGAAATTTGGTTTCATTATTCCTTTGATTTTCTGTTGAGTTTTAAAGAGCTTTTTATTTTAGAATAGTTTACATTTACCGAACAGTTACAGAGACAGTACAGAGGGTTCCCTATGTACCTCTCACCCATTTTTCCATATCATTAGCATCTTACACTTGTATGATATATTTGACACAACCAGTGAATCAATCTTGATGTGTTATTATTAACTAAACTCCATATTTCATTTTTATTTATTCAGATGTCTTTCTCATGTTTAGACTCAGGTAGTGGGTTTTGGAGAGAAAGAGCAGAGAGATAAAGCGCAATTCTCAGCACATCATTTAAGGGTACATGCTAGCAACACTGACTTATCATTAACCACCTGGTTATGGTAGTGTTTGTAGGGTTTCTTCACAGCACAATTACTCTTACTACCACCAGCCCATTAAATACTCTGTAAGTGAATCATTATTAAATCATTAGAAATCATGTGCAGTCTACACATAAGGAGTAAGGGGTTATAATCCAGTTTCTTGATGGAGTAGTGTCTACATAAATGATTTGGAATTCCTTTTCATAGAAAATTTGTCTACTTCCCCCCACTTATTTAATTATTCAATAATTTATTTATATCACTACAGCCTCATAGATATTCATTTTACATTTTTAGTTATAATCTGTTTTACTTTATTGTGCAAATCGTTCCAGCTTTGACCACTGGGAGACTTTGCCTCCTGTGTCCCTTTCATAAGCCCTTGTTGTTTTATTTATCAAACACATTCTTACTTTCTGGCAGTACCAGAAAGGCTCTTCTTGTATGTCCCTTGCCCTGGTCCTATGATTGTACGCTTCTCTGAGGAGCACTACTGTCTTTTGTTGGAGAATGGTATTAGAACCCAAGACCTTGGTGCTGGGTGTGCTCATTGTTAATGCCGTATCATCACTTCTAGGCCCTTTCAAGGAACAGAGCTAGGAAATATATGAATCAATGCTAACCCATGTATACCCTAATACCTATTTATAAATATTTATATTATACATAAAGCTATCTGTATTTAACTAAGCTAAACATGAAATCATATCGCTATATCCAACTCTAATATAGTAGGACAGGGTTTATTCTAGCCTTCCTCCTTGCTTATATGTAACTTCCCACTTCAAACAGTATGACACTGGCCTCCACCATCTGCTGCCATTTACTTATTTTTTCATTTCCATGTACAAAGTACAGTGGTTTCAGAATTGTTAACCTACACTACTGTGGGAAAGAACTTTATCAACTACAGAGTAGTACTTACGTACAATTTATTGTTTTTACTATTAACAGTTGCCACTCATTCCCAAAATTACTTAGGTCAGTTTAAAAAAAGTAAAACAAAGTAAAGGAAAAAAAGGATCCCCTTTCACTGAAGTTGTTTTATAAAATTTTAATACAGTTAGATTCTTCTGTCATTCAGTACTACATTAGGGGTACCCTGACCCCTTAATTGATTTTTTAACTCATACATTAGGGTTCACTCTTTGAGCTATACAGCTCTAGAGGTTTTGAAAAACGCAGTGTCATGCATCCATCAGTTCAGTATAACATAGTGTAGGGCCCCCTGTGTTTTACCTATTTAACCCTTTCTTCTCCCCAAACCTCTAATCTATTTTCCATCTCTACAATTTTGCCTTTTCTAGAATGGCATATAGTTGTAATAATACAGTATGTATCCTCTTTAGACTGACTTCTTTTGCTTAGCAATATGCATTTGAGTTTCTTCCATGTCTTTTTGTGACCTAATAACTCATTTCCCTTTATTATTGAATAATATTTTATTATATGAATTTCCTAGAGTTTGTTTATCCACTTACCTATTAAAAAATACCTTGGTTGTCTCCATTCTTTGAAGAATAAAATTGTTATCACATGATTGTTTTATCATTTTCCAACTAAAATAATGACATTAATAATATGTGATTGCTGAATTTTTCCATTTAACTCATTTAAACAACTGAGAAATTCACTGGAATGGTCAATCTAAAATTAACTATTTTCCAACACCTGTAAAGAGTCCATTTGGAGAATATATAGATAGATAAGAAGAGAGAGAGAGAGGTATTTCTTATTTCAGAGACATGCTAATAGTAAATTTATCTAATTTTCTGTGCTATTCCCTTATTTTAAAGAAAATCATCAGAATGCCCCAGCCCTTTCCCCCCTTAACTCCTTAAATTAACATCCTCAATAATGTTAATTTCAAATAATACAATGGAAATTGAAAATAAAAATTAGAAACACCCAGACAATTACTGTTTCTGCCTTTCCATAAGGTTATTGGAAGCTATTGTCTGTTATAGTCTCCAAAGTGTATCATCACATAAAGACCCATGTGGCACACAGCTTTTCATGCTAAATGCCAGGAAAAGATTAAGTCTAAATATTTTTCCTTGTCATATTTCTGTATGTCTATTACCCTTTGGCAGCCACATTTTTAAGTTGGATTCTATTAAGTTCAATGCTCTATTTTAATAAATATTATTTGCATCAATTTTTAGTATTATAATCTCCTTTCTACTATATGGTTTTTGATATTTTATCCATACTTTAATGCCTATATAGTTTATATACTATATTTTTTTAAGATTTGAAGAAGACAGAGTATGTATTTAGTAAACACATGCATCTCAATATTTTAAAAATAATTTTAAATGTGTTCATATAAAATAATGGGTTCATATCTCAAAATAAAATTTAAAATGTACATAATAAGGCAATTTTGGATGACAAATGTCCAGATGAGAATATCCAAAAATGATAGATGGTATATTTTTGAAATATCCTTTTAAATTCTTAGCTTAGGTGGTGAGAAAACAACTATATTCCTCAGAGGTCAGAAACTATAATAAAATAGTAATCCATATATGCTTACCATATAAAATGCTGGAATCAGCATTTACCCTGAAGGTATCTTTTGATGGCTGTTGACCTAGATATTGGAATATAATGACCAAAGTGCTTGAGGGATATGAAGGAAAACCCCGAACCTCAGCAAATACGTTAAATTTGAAACCAGTATTAAAATGCCTATAAGTTCCACAAAGGGCAACATCGTCTGTAAATGAACTAAGTCAGAAAGAATTATTCTGATAAGAAACACAATGGGAATAAAAGAAGAAAAAAAGTTTCCTATAAGAACTTCTGACCACAGTCATAAACAAATTTGGAGCTGTAACACCACCAATATAGTTCAAAATAACTGAATCTGAAATTATGTTTTAATTGATTCCAAATTAGTGTTTGCACTAATGTGTGTTTCCAGAAACAAAGTGACAAAGAGATGAAAGATGTTGAAGTTTAACAGAAATATAGGAGAGAGAGAAAACATTTCAAAGGGAGGCAAAAGAGAAAAGATAACATTTAAAGAAATGATGTCTGGGACTTTTCCAAAATTGATGAATCATGTGAATTTACCTTTATAAGAACCCCAATCAACACCAAGAGGGATACATTTTTTTAAAAGCTTACAATGAGAAAAATGGTAGTGAAACTATAAAATTATTTAAAAAGCAAAGAAAAATGATGTTCTGTACAAAGAACTGACATTTAAAGTGACAATGACTCTCCAACAACAGGGATACAAAATTACAGTTAGATAGGAAAAATAAGTTTCCATGTTCTATTAACACTGTAAGATAACGATAGTTTACAATAATATATTACATAGTTTCAAATAGCTAGAATATTGAAAATTCCTAATACAAAAAGATGATAAATATTTGAGATGATGGATTTGTTAATTACACTGATCTGATCACTATACATTACATGTACTGTAACATCACCATATATACCATAAATATATACAATTATTATATGTCAATTATAAAAATAAAATTTAAAAACAAATAATTGAAATAAGAAGACAGTAAAATGTGAAAAAAAACCTTGCTATTAAGCTAGAGATATACGTCCAACAAGACTATTTTTTTTATAAATCAGGGTGGAAATTAAGATATTTCAGACAAACACACAGTTTTCATAAGTAAATCTAAAAAACTAATACTCCCTAAAGTACTACATAGTATCTATACTTCAAGAATAAAGAAAATTATCTTAGAAGGCCTAAGATGCTAAAAATAATAGAGATCATAGAAAACAGAAAATATATGTAAATCTAAATAAACACTAACCTTCAAAAAAGAAAAATGCCTGATTTATGGCATCAAAATTAATACATAAAAATACATTTCTGGACAATAAATGCATTTGTGTTAGCAGTAGGACAGTTGGAGATACACGCTAAGTAAGGATTGTTTGTTAAGAAAGATGGTACAGATGTTGTGTAACTTCAGAATTTGGAATGTCAAATTTTCATATGAAAATATCTGGGGTAAACACTAAAAACAGAAAATGTTTAAATAATAATAATACTAGTAGAGAGAAAGAAAATGGAATGAAAAGGGGGATTAAAGCCTAAATTACCCAAAAGGTGGCCAAAATTGTTTAAAATCAATTTAGAAAAATCAGAACAAATATAAAGTAAAAAATAAGATATTAGAATTGTACTCAATTAAATGTACTATCTCAATAGATGAAAAGCCAATTCATTAATGATTTTTTTCAATAAGTTTATAGCAATTTTTGCAAAATAGTCAATAGGCCTAGGACTGTCTCATACACAATAAATTATGTTATATTTCATGGGCCTTTGTAGTAATAAAAAGTGAAAAATTCTGCTTTGTGAAGCTTTTTTACTATCTAAAGAGGAGTAAAAGCCACAATCCAGACAGAAAAAAATGAAAACTAATAAGATTATTTCTAACATGAGTCATTGCAGCAGACAACATTCTACAGGTAGAGAGAGTAGGCTGGCATTTGACTAATGCAATGGAAATATATATATTGATGATTGTTTATTTATTCTTAGTGTTCTTTCAGCTTCTGTTATCTTAAGCACTGTTGCAGTTGTTAAAAGAACAGCTTAAAGTCAGGAACCAAAGATGAACTCAAGATCCAGTAGCATTCCTATATGCCAACAACGGTCAAACTGAAACCAAATCAAAGACTCAATACCCTTCACAATAGCTACAAAGAAAATAAAATACATAGGAATATATTTAAGCAAGGAGGTAAAAGACCTCTACAGGGAGAACTACAAAACACTGAGGAAGGAAATAGCAGAGGACATAAACGGGTGGAAAACCATACCATGCTCACGGATCTACAGAATCAACATTGTTAAAATGTCTGTACTACCCAAAGTGATCTACAGATTCAATGCAATCCCTATTAAAATACCAACATCATTTTTCACAGATCTAGAGAAAACAATTCTATGCTTTGTATGGAACCAGAGAAGACCCCGTATAGCAAAACCAATCTTAAGCAAAAAGAACAAATTGGGAGGCATCAATTTACCACACTTCAAGTTATACTACAAGGCCATACTAACTAAAACATCATTTCACTGGCACACGAACAGAGACATACACCAATAGAACAGAACTAAGAACTTAGATATAAAACCATCCTCATATAGCCATCTAATCTTTGACAAAGCAGACAAAAACATATACTGGGGAAAAGAATCCTTTTTTTTTTTTTTTTATTTCAGCATATTATGAAGCTAGAAATGTTTAGGTTACCTATATTGCCCTTGCCCCACCCAAGTCAGAGCTTCAAGCATATCCATTCCCCAGACGGTGCGCATTGCACTCATTATGTGTGTATGTACCCATCCACTGCTCCCCCCTCCCATCTGCCTGATGCCTGATAAATGCTATTCCTGTATGTGCACTTAGGTGTTGATCAGTGAAACCAATCTGATGGTGAGTACATGTGGTGCTTTTTTTCCCATTCTTGGGATACTTCACTTAGTAGAATGGGTTCCAGCTCTATCCAGGAAAGTACATGAGGGGCTACATCACTGTTGTTTCTTATAGCTGAATAGTACTCCATGGTATACATACACCACATTTTATTAATCCACTCATGTATTGATGGGCACTTGGGTTGTTTCCACATCTTTGCAATTGTGAATTGTGCTGCTATAAACATTTGAGTCCAGACGTCTATTTAATAGAATGT
>CAUYRT010072396.1:0-14343 GCA_963574885.1 Lepilemur ruficaudatus
ACTTGGGAGGCTGAGGCAGAAGGATTGCTTGAGCCCAGGAGTTTGAGGTTGCTGTGAGCTAGGCTGATGCCACGGCACTCACTCTAGCCTGGGCAACAGAGTGAGACTCTGTCTCAAAAAAAAAAAAAAAAAAAAAAAACACCAAACTGAATGGTACCAAAAAAAAAACCTCAAAACAAAACCAAAAAAACCAAAAAAACCTCTCTTCACCTACACTTTCTGTTTTTGGAAATAAGACATCAAATAAGAATTAGAGGTAGAATGGATGTTACTGAGGAGGTACCAATAAGAGGTAACAAGTTCATCAATAATAAATAAAAATACATTAATACTAATACTAAGCAAAGACATCAGCCCTACCATGGAAGTGTATTCACACTATTACAGCAAAATTACACAAGTCAAAACCATTCCTCATGAAAATAAAATCAAAGATACATTTTCTCTAGGGAAAAGACGAAGCTGTATGAAATACACATGTATTCATCTTAAATGCAAATATTCTAAACTAACTACAGATTCATTTCTTCCATATTTTACATCTCACTGAGACGTCTAACCCTTTGACTCATTTTCTCCCATTACCTGACTCTGTAGCTCTACTACTTTCCCTGATCTTACCTAAAGCCACCCCCCTACACACAAAAACCTCATGAGACAACTATTCAGATGCATTCTCAAGCCCTCTGCATCCTTGTTTCACTGTATCTCTCCCACAAATCCCAAACAGAGGATCACTATTCAATTCTACCCTCTCTATTATTCCCAGCTGCTGAAAAAACAAAAACAAAAAAAACCTATACAAACATGCATTCATTTTAAGCAATCTCATTTGGGATCTCAAAGCCATTCACCAATTCTTTATCAGGCCCTCTTCCTCTCCCATAAATTGCTAGGATAAACATTAAATCCATTCTCCCTGCTTTGTACCACACTTGAAATCTTGCTTTTGAACTGGGAGAAGGCAGACATGGAGGCCAGGAGAAGGAAATACCCTTAATTTCCAACTCTCCCATGGTATTTTTTTTTTTTTTGAGACAAGGTCTCTGTTACCCTGGCTAGAGTGCAGTGGCATCATCATAGTTCACTGTAACCTTAAACTCCTAGACTCAAGCAATCCTCCTGCCTCTGCCTCAGCCTCTTGAATAACTGGGACTACAAGTCCATGTGCCACCATGCCCATACAATTTTTCTATTTTTTGTAGAGACAAGGGTCTTGCTATGTTGCTCAGGCTGGTCTAGAACTCCTGGCCTCAAGCAATCCTCCTGCCTTGGCTTCCCAAAGTGCTAGGATTACAGGCATGAGCCACCACACCCAGCTCTGAGAAATGTTTATAGCCTCCTCCACCCTTCCTTTCAATGTTAAATAGTCTGTCTCCTCCTTCATGTTAAATAATTCCTTCAAACGTGCCCTCCCTTCTCTCTCATCCAGCATGAGAAAGATTTATACAATTTATGACTCTTTCCACATCTTCAATCTTTTCTAGTTTTACAAAGAAAAAATGTTAAGGCATCTAATGTACTTTTTCACTTTAACCACTTTCCCTTAACCATGCAAATTCCTGTTAAGTTGCTACAGTCTCCTTTCCTTCGAAGATTTCACAAGTATCGTGTAACTTCATCATCAAACATTTTGTTCTCCAAACCGTTAATCTGGTTTCTGTCCTTACTATTTAACTAAATGGAGCTCACCCTAAAGAATCCTGGGGAGCCTATCTGGCAAGGGGTATTCTCTCTAAATCAGGACACTATTGACTACTTGGTGTTTCTTGAAATTTTCCCCTCTCCTGTTTAGCTTGATATCCTCTTAGATTTTCTCTTGACAGTTCATTCTCAACCATAATTTTGCAGAACCTTCCCTCCTCTCCATTATATTCCTTCAGGATTCTGGTTTCTGCACTCTTCCCAGTAAACATTTTCCCTTGACCTCATCTATTATCCCATCTTTCTACCAGAGACTGCATCTTTAACTTTTATCCTTTCCCCCTTTGGTGCCAGAACTATGTATTTATCTCTTCACTTCCATTCCCATAAGCCCTTCACTTCCTCCTCTTCCATGCTTCTAGTCCCAAAACAGTATCCTCAGCACTCCCATTACCTAATCTAGTCATCTAAACCAACACCCTGGAGTCATCCTAGATTCTGCTCCCCTCTTCCCTTTACCATCAACTTCCAATCAACCATCGACTTAACCTCCTAAAGTGCTATTAAACCCCGTCTTTCATCTACACTACTTAAAAAACCTGCTATAAAGGTCTTTGTCCTTCCAATCTCATGCCAACACCTTAGAAAAGCCTTTTATAACCTAGTTACCAATTCATAACTCCCCATTTTAATTCTCTTGCTTTATATATTTATTTTTTGTCTCAATAAAAATTTAAGTTCAATGAGAACAGAGACCTTGTTCACTGCTAAATTCCATGCCTGAGCCAATCAAGTTAGTAGTAGAATCCTGAATGAATTTTTACAGTGAACTGGTCTCACTGCCCCAATCCAATCCCATCATTTCACACTGTTTTAAAAAAAGAGGCATCTGGCTGGGCGCGGTGGCTCACGCCTGTAATCCTAGCACTCTGGGAGGCCGAGGCGGGTGGATCGCTCAAGGTCAGGAGTTCAAGACCAGCCTGAGCAAGAGCGAGACCTCGTCTCTACTATAAATAGAAAGAAATTAATTGGACAACTAAAAATATATGTAAAAAATTAGCCAGGCATGGTGGCACATGCCTGTAGTCCCAGCTACTCAGGAGGCTGAGGCAGAAGAACTGCCTGAGCCCAGGAGTTTAAGGTTGCTGTGAGCTAGGCTGATGCCATGGCACTCTACAGCCCGGGCAACAGAGTGAGACTCTGTCTCAAAAAAAAAAAAAAAAAAAAAAAAAAGAGGCATCTAAAATTTAAAATGATTTAATGGCTTCCCAACACTTCCCTAAGTTCCAGTTCTTCGGCACAACACTGGAGTTTTTTGGAACCCACTTCCATTAAACTTTATGGGCTAGCAATACTGAAATGCAATACTCAAAATGCTTGAAATGAAATTTCCTCTATGCCTTTGTATATACTATTCAAATTGCCTCACATGTTTTTCCCCTCTCCTTCATCTGTCTGACAAAATTCTGCCTTTTAAAATTTTATTAAAGTTATCAAATCCCTTCCTACATATACCCCACAAAGGATAAAAAGCCACTGTAATTATGTTTTCATATTTTACTTCCTCATGAAATACTGAACTCTTAGTTTTCTTTGTATATTTGATACAAAGACAATAGTTTGAGACGTAAATAGGTCGGAAAAAGGTGTGAACAAAACTTCATACAGAAGGAGAAACTTGTGTTAATTAAAAGCCTACCACGTACCTAGACCTAGCCCTACACTGTCACTCATACTTCACACAACAATGTTGTGAAGTAACAATAATAGACAACACTTACATAGCACTTAGTAGTGTTTAGGTATCAGAATTTATTATAAGCATTCTACATGTGTTAATCATTTAATCCTCAAAAACCCTATATATTACACTATCCATTTTACAGAGAAAACCGAGGCAATCGTTAAGATGAATGAAAATGGGTGCATATTATTTTCTTTAACATTCAACTTATCTTAAGGCTGCTGTATCACTAAGAAAAGAAACACACAGTTTTGCTAAGTACACAACATGAAACACTCTAAAAAATTAAAGGGTTTAGAATAAAAAGTCAAGTTTAAATAAGGTTTCATTATCTTACTCTTCCTCAATCCACAACTAAAATAAAAATTCTTTTAAGATCCCTGTGGTTGGTTAGTCAGTGAAATTACCTTTCTCTTTCTCCCTCTTCTGGCAGCTTTTGGGGTGGTTATGTCAATTGCTTTAGTCACATCCTAAAAAAAAAAAGAAAAGAAAAGAAAAAAGAAACTGAAAAAATTATGCCAAGACTAAAAGAAACTTTCTTCAACTAAAAGTCACAAGCATGTTCACTAAAAGTGCTGGGGAAATTTGATTTGCTTCTCTGACTTTTGAAATTATAAACATTAAAAGTCTTTATAACATTATAAAGTAACAGCCAGTATCTTAGTCTGGGAAAAAGTACATTTCCACTGTAAGATCAAATATAAAAGTCATTGCTTGCTAATACACCACGAAGCTTGTCAAAATTTATAACCACTTTTTCTACAGTAGAATCCTGGTTTTAGGGATGTGAATTTTAAAAGGGGGCTAGGACTCTGGAAATCATATAACCACCATTTCATGAGGCCTAGAAGGGCTAAATGAGTAATCCTCACTCATAAATAATCACATACAGTAGTTGGAAATCAACCTAGGATAAAAAAAAATTCAGTCTAATGCCCTTTCTAGTACATCTATCCCACAATACCTCTCTTCAAAAAATACTCCTAATACTAACTCACCCTATAGTTGGACCTCATGTTTTAAACATAAAAATAACTTAAATAAAAACATCCATGCAGTCAGGTGCAGTGGCTTACGCCTGTAATCCCAGCACTTTGGGAGGCTGAGACAAGAGGACTACTTGAGCTCAGGGGTTCAAGACCAGCCTGGGCAACATACTGAGAGCCTTGTCTACAAAAAATTTAAAAAATCAGCTGGACGTGGTGGCATGTGCCTGTAGTCCCAGCTGCTTGGGAAGCTGAGCAGGAGGATTGCTTGAGGCTACAATGAGCTATGGCAGTGCCACTACCCTCCAGCCCGGGTGCCTGAGCGAGATCCTGTCTCACACACACAAAAAGAATCCATGCATCTTAAAGATGCATGAATTGTTTTAAAATATGTATTTAATATTTACACAAGGAAATAAGCCTTAAATATTTTCTAATCCATTTTTTAAGTACCTTAAAAATTATTTTCCATTTTGCCATGGTCAACTCATTTTATAATTTCTCCCTTGCAACCAAATGGCTTTTTTTTTTTTTTTTTTTTTTTGAGACAGAGTCTCACTTTGCTGCCCGGGCTAGAGTGAGTGCCGTGGCGTCAGCCTAGCTCACAGCAACCTCAAACTCCTGGGCTCAAGCGATCCTACTGCCTCAGCCTTCCGAGTAGCTGGGACTACAGGCATGTGCCACCGTGCCCGGCTAATTTTTTCTATATATATGTATTTTTTAGGTGGCCAATTAATTTCTTTCTATTTTTTTAAGTAGAGACAGGGTCTTGCTCTTGCTCAGGCTGGTCTCGAACTCCTGACCTTGAGCAATCCGCCCGCCTTGGCCTCCCAGAGTGCTAGGATTACAGGCGTGAGCCACCGCGCCCGGCCCAAATGGCTTTATAATACAAGAGAAATGAAACATACCTCATTGCTGGCTTTTTCTTCATGGTCGGTATCTTCCTTTGAAACACTGGTTTCTTTTTCTTCAACTTCAACATCAGATGATGCATTTGATTGTTTAGCTGATGCCTGTGGGAAATCAACTCTATTATTTCACAAAGTGAGGTTTTACCCCAACTTTAAAATTTTCTACTCATGAAAAATTGAAAGCCTGTCTGTAAAAAGTTAGAAAAGTATCCTGGTTTCTGTTCCATGAAACACTTTCAATATATACAATTTTAAAATAATTTTAAATGCTACCATTTCTTTCAAAGTCTTATATGGGACTATATTCCTGGACTTCAGTGCATCCAAGTGAGGCAGAATGAGAGTGCAACTACAAAGAATACTATCTGGATGCTCTAACCAACAAATATTCAAGATACAATGTAAGTTGATTTGATTTAGAATAGCACAGTCATATTCAAATACTGAAATTTTCTGGGGAGAGATGCTTATTCTACACACTCTAAGATGAATGGCCTTATTAGCAAAGAATATATATATCACAGCTTCGTGTAAAGACTGATCTGTATCTCAAACTCAGTTTATGTGCCACTGGGAACATGTCAGGGCCTGGCAATTATAGAGTACACCAAACCAGCACAATCATTTATACTTTTAGTAAGGGCATTAAGTTATTTGGATTCATGCAAAAATTTCACTGTGAAATAAAAAATTCCAAGTTTATATGGCGAAAACTACCTGAAGATTAAGTGGGTAGATAGGAACAGAGAATAGAGACCCTGCTGCACAATTTGGAGGATGAAAAAGTCCATAAAAATACAATCACAGAAAAGATGATCCAAGAGAAATTACAAAATGTTAGTTTCAGAAAACAATCAATTCTGTCTCTTTAGAAAGACATCCTCCCATTATATAGTCAAGGTGATAATATGAAACCATGCCTCCATTCAACTTAGTGAGTATCTGTTCTTCCCACACATATATGTGCTGGGTACACAGGACATACAACTTCTTTGTTCACAGAGCTAATATAATAGTCTGTGAAAGTTACAGACAAGTATAGAAGCAATTATCATATGGTATGGTAAGTCCTGTAAGAACTAAGTACTGGGCACTAATGAAGGCACTTATGATTGTCTAACACAGCCCTGGAGCATCAGTGAAAGATTTATATGTGTTCCAGACAGAACAGCATCTGAAAAGTTCTCCAAGGTGAGAAAAAGCATGGCACATGTAAACAACTAAAAAAATGTATAAGTTTAACAGCAGGAAGATGAAGAATTTCCAGTATGTTGCTAAATCCTTCTTTAGGTTTACTTATGCTCTTCCCTGTTTTTGTACCTCAACTGGTAATAAGAGGACATCTACTGATGAATGAGAAAGTGTCCCAATAATATGTTCATGAAGACCTCCTCTCATAGTCCTTTGCTCCTATTATAAAACCTGGTTTATTTTAAATAATAAGAGTTCTGAGACATCCATATGGGAAGATATACAGAGTTCAAGAGTGCAACTGGCAATATAGAAAAATTTTTCTAAATAACACAAATTCTAAGACAGAGGAAAAATAAATTTCTGTTGTATGATAAAATACAAATTAGGTAAAGGCAAACCACCCCAAGAAAATTTAGTGTCACGTATTAATTAACAAAAGCTCTGGACAGATGAAAAAAAAAAAAAGGCTGCTCTTCTAGACACTAATAAGTATAATGTGGATAGTGCTATAAAGTACCTTTGCCACATACGTAGGTTTAACAAATGTGAGGTTCATATTCTAACACAATTCTAGGGATTTAGGAAGTAAAGAGAATTAGAAAACTTAAGTATGTACCCTATAAGTTAAAAAGGCTGAATTTAGGAGAACAGTATATATGGCTTTAAATTCAATGATGTATTAAATAAACTCTCAATCAGGAGGAATTAAATACCAGTATTTCCCAGTTTTCTGAGATCTGTTTAACCATGAAAGTAATAATTGTATCAATTCCTCCAGATATATTCAACCTTACAAATAGGAAAATTGAATCTGAAATTCACAAGGCTTTTAAATTAGTATTTATTTTCCTATAGCTAGGCTAGTGATTATCCCCCAGGATTGACTAAATAATACTAAAATAAATTTTATGTAATATGACTCACCTGTTGACTTGAAAATTTCACTTTCGGGTTGTTATCTATCTCCCATAAACCTTCATTAAAACCTTTTCGTTTATTTGGTTTGCCATACTTTTCCTTATTTTCTGAGTAAGGAAATATATCCTTTGGTCCTAAAAAAGCACTAAAAAAGAAGGGAAAGGATGTGAGTGCAAAACAACCTCAATGAAATATATAGTAAACTATGAAATAGCACTACATTATGATGCAATCATCAAAAGTATATAATCTAAAGTGCATTATAAATCTTATATAAAAGACAGACACAAATACAATTATATTTAATCCCAAATACTTCTATTAAATTTGGTAACAAGCTCCTAGATCCATAATCCTACTTAAATATATCCATAAAAGTTGCATAAAATATAAATGCACTTAATACCACTGAACACTGAAAAATGGCTGGAACAGTAAATTTTGGTTTTTAACCCACAATATAAAAAAATACAAACAAAAAACTGACAACAGCATTAATCAGTACATTTAATTACACCCTCAATATAATTTCATTTCAAAAATGATACATTACATAATTCATAAAACTGTCAATTGGGTATATTATCTAAATACATATAAATTTTTTAAATGAGTAAATGTTAAAATTTTTATTTTATTCAGTGAGGGGTGCAGATGTTATAACCAGTTCATACATTTATATGTACACAGTCAATCCTTGGTTATTCATGGTAGTTATGTTCTATAAAGTCACTGTGAAAGCTGAATTATTGAATGCTAAACCATTGCTCCTAGGGGAAATACAGGGTTAGGTTCCTATAATCACAACTTCCGTAAACCAATCAATACATAAATTTTATGTGTTTCTGTTTAAAGATACCTTATTTAATATACAGGTAACTCATTAACATTGAACTATAGCCAGCAGCTTATGGAACACATACTTTCTCTGTAAAGCACATCATAGCCTTCTTGCATTTACGCACACTAAAAGCACTTTAGCTCTATGCTTGGGGACTAGTTAAACACATTAACTGCCATGTGAGTTGTGTCTAACTCACACTAGTTTTGAGCCCTGGGCCTCATGAAGCAAATGTCACTCACAAGTCTCATTGCGGGAGCTGTGTGAACTATTTTTCAAGTTGCATATAACTTGCACGCAGAAAACAATAAAAAATAAATTTTTCCTTAAATTTAGAAAGGATTGTTTTGTTTTCAAAGTTTTTAATCTGTTTTCATAATAAAACACTATGGCCCCAAGGGAAAAAAATTTTTTTCTAGCGTGGCAATGTGTTAAACAGCAAAAGAATACAAAAATGCAAAAACCCATGGCACTAAATAAACTGCAAAAAGGACACGTGCTTACAGCATGAGTGCTGAAACAAGAAGGTAAAGCATTCCCTTGTTTAAAAAAAAAAAAAAAAAAGCATTCCCTTGTTCAACCTCAGCTAGGAACGTACCAGGTAACTCAAATTTTTTCTACTCTATGCATGTTTATGATCTCAAAGACACTAAAAGTACCACTGATTTGGGGTTACAAATAAATCTTAGTGAGCAGGCAAATTCACAAATACATAACCCAGAAAAAATGAGCCATCAACTGTTTACTATGTACATATGTTCCTAAACTTAATGATGGAGCTCATGTCCCAATAAACTTAATGTAAGCCGAAAATATCTTCAGTTGAAAATGCATTTAAATACCCTGGAAAAACCCACTGTAAAGTCGAAAAATCACAAGTTGAATCACTGTAGGTCAGGGAATGTTTGTACATATAAATTTAGATAACATTCTCCAGGACACACCCCTTATATCTTCCTCCTTAAGATAAAACCCACCGTAAAGTCGAAAAATCACAAGTTGAATCACTATAAGTCAGGGAATGTTTGTACATATAAATTTAGATAACATTCTCCAGGACAGACCCCTTACATCTTCCTCCTTATGACTGTCAGTTCTGTAGAAGCCTATCAATGCTATAAAAGTACAAACAATATGTATGTAAGAGTTTTTTGCTACGATCGTTAATAGTATGTGTACTCTCAAAAGCAACAGGAAAAATGAATTGATGCTCATTTCCCCTAAAATATATTAAAATTTAAAATTATAATTACATATATATATCACACATTCCTTATCTCCTGAAATTCCGTAAGAACTAGGGATCTAATGAGTATAGTTAACATTATAGTTCGAAGGTTTTCAAATAAGTTTTAAAATTTCAATTATAAGGACAATCAGAACTCTATTTAAATATAATCAGACATATAAATGTCAACTTTATTATTTAAATTCTGTTATTCAGGAATACTCAAATATATCCATGTATTTTAACTGCACATTCCACTTTCAAACGATATGATTATGTTAGAATTAAGGCACATTGATAATTTCCTTTATAAAGAAATTTACTTTGGGGTTAAACTGAAATCATCTCATTTAATCAAGAAATCTAGGCTTTTACTAGGCATCATTCAATCCTGCCTATAATCTCAAATTAGAAAAATTAACACATCTAGTTATAACGATACAACATTCCTATCTAATTGGTTTCAAATTCCAGGTAAATGACTTGAGTTAAAAACTTCCATCAAAATGTATCTCTAGTTAGAACAAACCAAGTCAACACAAATTCTCCCTCCTGAAACCTCACAAAAACAACAGTAAAGGGATTATTTTAAACTCGTAAGACTAAAAAGAAAATCTAGAAGCTGAAAAGAAGACTGAAAAAGTTGGATCCTAAACAAAGTGTGCCATTTCTTTGCTTAAAAAAACTTATTAAGAGTAGTTTAAACCGTGCTTTTCTTCATCTGATGATATAACATGATACAAAATAAGCATATTTTCTATGCCTTGGCAAACTGTCATACTCCTAAGTCTGAATCAGTTTCCAGCATTTTATCCGTGAAATATTTTTATTGTTTTTTTTTGTTGGTGTCACTTCCTCAGGGACATCTTCATCCTTCCCACAACAACCACCTTTCTCATTTATGTTGGTAAGCTTCTATTCATTAATTTCCTCTGGCTAGACATTTAGTGTCTTTGCAACTGCACACTATCTACATTCACAAGGTTAGCTATTTATTTATTCTATTTTTTATTTTTTTCAGGCAGAGTCTTGCTCTGTTGCCTAGGCTGGAGTGCAGTGGCACGATCATAGCTCACTGCAACCTCAAACCCCTGGGCTCAAGTAATCCTCCCTCCTCAGCCTCCGGAGTAGCCAGGACTACAAGTGCACATCACCCACATCCAGCTATTTTTTATTTTTTGTACAGAGAAGATCTCCCTATGTTGCCCAGGCTGGTCTCAAGCTCTGGGCTGAAGCAATCCTCCTACCTTGTCCTCTCAAAATACTGGGATTACAAGGCATGAGCCACCTTGCCCAGCCTATTTATTCTGTAATTTCATTTATATTCAACTAAAATTTCACTTCTAGCATTAATACTGTTTTTGCTGAACTTTCATCTTTGTTAGACAATTCCCTCTTTTGTTTTGGTAAAATGTCATGTGGGTATATCCTTAGAAGACAGAAGCCAGTCTGGGTGTGGTGGCTCATGCCTGTAATCCTAGCACTCTAGGAGACCGAGGTGGGAGGATCCCTCAAGGTCAGGAGTTCAAGACTAGCCTGAACAAGAGCAAGACCCCGTCTCTACTAAAAATATAAAGAAATTAGATGGACAACTAAAAAATATATGGAGAAAATTGGCCATGCATGGTGGCGCATGCCTGTAGACCCAGCTACTCGGGAGGCTGAGGCAGGAGGATTGCTTGACCCCAGGAGTCTGAGGTTGCTGTGAGCTAGGCTGACGCCATGGCACTCTAGCCCGGGCAGCAGAGAGTGAGACTCTATCTCAAAAAAAATAAATAAATAAAAATAAAATTTAAATTAAAAAAAAAAAAAAAAGACAGAAGCCAACTACACACACTTCTGTGTGCATGATTTGAGAAACATGCTTGCTCACTAATTACCAAAAAACTTTCTAAGTGACATGATATACATCTGTAATTTACCTCCTAATTTGTGTACTGAAGACTTAGCAGCCAATTTTATAGTTTATAAAATTACAGCAATATTGTCATTCCTGTTTTGTGACTGCATTATATTGTAACTTGGTCTTGTTTTGTTTGAGATTTGTCTCACAAGTTAAGACACTGCAAGGTTGTTTATTTATACAGCCTGAAAGTCTTAATATAATTCTATCCATTCACAGAATGTAATCAACTTACATTTGGTCTTATTCACATCACTTCATTTTACATACACTGTATTACAACTGGTTCATTTTTATTCTTATTTTGCTAAACAGGTTTTTTAAAAAATTCTCCCCTTTTTCTTCCTCCCAAATTCAGATTTACAAGTTCTACTTTTCATTATTTTATTAATCATTATGTTCATATGCAAGTCACACATAAATCCACATATCTTAATATACTCAAAATTAAATAACTATCCCCCTTCCAAGTGAAAAGACCTTTAAAAATCTAAATTCATGTTAAGTATAGAAAATTTTGTTAAAATTCACACATGAAAAGATGCTCAACATCATTAAGCTATCAGGGAGATGTGAATCAAAACCACAAAATACCACCTCATCACCACTTAGGTGGCTATAATAAAAACAACAGATAATAATGAATTGGCAAGGATGTGGAGAAACTGGAATCCTCATACATTGCTGGTGGGAATGTAAAACAGTGCAGCTAATATGGAAACAGTCTGGCAGTTTCTCTAGATTAAACATAAAGTTACCATTTGATACAGGAATTCTACTTGTAGAGAAATGAAAACCTATGTTTACACAAACACTTGGACACAAATGTTCACAGCAGCATTATTCGTAACAGCCATAAGTGGAAACAACCCAAATGTCTATCAAGTGATGAATAAATACAATATGGTAGATCAATACAATGGAATATTACTTGGCAACAAAAAATAATGAAGTACTATCGCAGGCTACATCAGGGATGAATCTTAAAAACATGCTAAATGGCCGGGCGCTGTGGCTCACGCCTGTAATCCTAGCACTCCGGGAGGCCGAGGCGGGTGGATCGCTCAAGGTCAGGAGTTCAAGACCAGCCTGAGCAAGAGCGAGACACCATCTCTACTATAAATAGAAAGAAATTAATTGGCCAACTAAAAATATATGTAAAAAATTAGCCGGGCATGGTGGCACATGCCTGTAGTCCCAGCTACTTGGGAGGCTGAGGCAGAAGGATCGCTTGAGCCCAGGAGTTTGAGGTTGCTATGAGCTAGGCTGACGCCACGGCACTCTAGCCCGGGCAACAAAGTGAGACTCTGTCTTAAAAACAAAACAAAACAAAACAAAACAAAACATGCTAAATGAAAAAGGCCAGTCACTAAAGACTACATGGTTCCATTTACATGAAATGATCAGAACAAGAAAGTAGATGAGTAGTTGCCTAGGCCAAGGCAGGAGGAAGAACTGGGAAGTAACTGCTAATAGGTTCAGGGTTTCTTTCTGGCATGACAAAAATATTCTAAAATTGATTTTGCAAATGGCTGTACTACTCTCTGGATATACTAAAATCTATGAAAAACACTTTAAATAGGTTAATTGTAAGGGAAATGAATTATATCTCAATAAAGTTGTTAAAAATTTTTCAGAGAATACCATATCCTATCAAAGAAAACAAAATAATCCATAATTTCACCAACAGTAGTCATTGTTTTCAACCCAGTATTATCTGTATACCTATAAATATGCAATTGCAATGTATATGATACATATTCATAAGTAAACCTTTTCAAATGAAAATGAGTATCTTTTTATGTCAACAATTACTTAACACCTACATATTATTTCACTCAATGGCAACACCAAAATTAGTCTATTGTTGGACTATTTTCTATATCAAATTTTCTATTATAAAATCATGCTGCTGTAATAAACATAATGCTCAATCTTTACACCTATCTTCATAATAAATTCTAAGAACAGCTAGATGAAAGGATATACTCCAGACCAATGAGCTCCTAACGAGACACAAAGATGGTGGTGGACAAAAAAAGAATCTTTCTTGGGCATGTAATCTCACAGGTTTGGTGAAGAGGGCAAAGATTAGTTTTTAGACGGCAACTGCACTAGTTTCCAAGGGTACAACCTTACATGGCTACGGCTATGACTTATTTTTCAAAGCATTCGATTTTAAAATGACATATACACATGTATGTGTACACATACACACAAACAGGGCATAACTGTATGATAGCAAATGCTTAAAAAATGCATCGATAAGTCTGAAAGAAAATACATCAAAAATTAACAGGTTTAAGGGTTGTTTCTAAAAAAAAGAAGTAAAAATGATATTTCCTTTACAGAGAATTTTCCTTTTATGTTTGTTTTTAAAAATTTTAACAATGAAAAGATATATATTAACTGAAGGTAAGTTAGCCACCAAATTCTGGAGCTGAAAGGAAACTTAGGGATCACCAAAAATCCTCATTTTAAATATTAGAAAATTAAAGTCCAGAAAGATGAACTGACTCAGGCAAGGTCATCGAACTATTAAACAGCAAAGTCTCAACTGTACAGTGTTCCTTAAAAAGATTTCACGGTTTCCTTTATCTACTATAATATAGTCTTTGAAACATTTCCTAATAAAGTATTAGGAAATATGATGCCACATTTCTATCCATACAAACTCAGATCTCAAATACCAATATCAAAGCTCATAAGAATCAAGACTAATGTAAAACATCCTAAGAAAACAGCAAATTGTGGCCGGGCGCGGTGGCTTACGCCTGTAATCCTAGCACTCTGGAAGGCTGAGGCGGGTGGATTGCTCAAGGTCAGGAGTTCAAAATCAGCCTGAGCAAGAGCAAGACCCCGTCTCTACTAATAATAGAAAGAAATTAATTGGCCAACTAAATATATATAGAAAAAATTAGCCGGGCATGGTGGCTCATGCCTGTATTCCCAGCTACTTGGGAGAATGAGGCAG
>CAUYRT010072399.1:0-22396 GCA_963574885.1 Lepilemur ruficaudatus
GGAATTCCTCAAAAACTGATTTATGTGATTAACTGTATATCTCGGTAAATTCACTGAAAATCATTTAATTATACACTTAAAGTGGAGTAAAGGCATGATACATAAAGTATACTTCAATAAAGAAAAAAAAGAAAGAAAAAAATTACTAAAAAAGCAGGATCATAACCTCCTTACTCTGGACACTCCACTGTCTTTACTGACTCATAACGCACTTTCCCCCAGGTAAGATTCTGAGGCCACTTTTATATTAGCTACTAGAAAAGCACATCTTCTTTGTCATCTACCTGCATTGTTGGGTTTTGTGGTGTAAGTTTAGGAACTTACATTTGTCCATATTGAATTATATCAGATTTATAAGTGACTCCAAAAATAAAAGTCTCTATCTTCTAAGAAACTACCTGACTTTACTAGCAATTACTGTCCAGGTGAGAGGGAAACAGAAGAGGTGTTAGGAGGTCTCAGGTTGCCTCAAGAGTCTAAGAACTTTCTTCACTGTAAAAGTTGGGCATGGATGATGGTTGATCCAGCAGAGAAGGGATCTGTCTTTTTCACAGATTGTGAGATTTAGGACTGAGTTCATGATTTATTTGTATCTATGTTTTCCACAGAGTTTAGCAAAGTTTTTTGCATATAGTAGGTCCTCAGTAAATATTTGTTGAATTCATGAAAAAGGGGCACTGGGTAATGTATGCCCTACTGATTGTTATAATGGAAGTCATTTGCTTAAATTAAAGTCATTCACTTTAATTCTAGTATAGCAGAAATGTCACTTTCATGAATGAAATGGTTTTGTGTTGACCACTAAGGTTCACGTGATTAAACTGAAAAAAGAAATCCACAGAAATTGCTGGTTTATAGAACTTTAAGTGAAATGATTTGGCTTACAAGAGAAATTAGAAACCAGTAAAGAAATTTCCTGACTCTGAATCTGTGCAGCTTATCTGAGACATTTTCATATAGCACCAACAATCTAAAGTTTAAATACAAATAGCCTGTACATTATCAGAAGGAGTAGCTGAAATTGGTGGTTTCTCTAGACTTTTCTATCTGACTCAGGAAGAAAATTGGCTTAAATTGATATGAAAATAATTTCCAAGAATAAAATCCCATCTTTAAAACTTAAGGTGATTGATATCAATTGTCCCCAAAAACGAGAGATCAAAATGGTTAATGTGGAATAAATATTTCCCAAAGTAAGAATGTCCTTTAAATGGGTAAATTGTGATCATGGCAGGCAATAGCAGACTAGACTTATTGTTACATGGGACAACCTCAATGGAGGTAAATTTCCTCATAATTTCAACCCCTATGTTGGACCTTCAAGACATAGGAAAACAAATTAACTTAATTATCTGACCATATAGTAAACTGGGAATCACTGGTTTAGATGGATTGAAACAGCTCTTAACTCTCCACAAATACTTTTTATCATCATTTTTATATATTTAAGGCATTCTGGGGAAATAAATGAGTCAGGATTATGGAAAACCCTTCCCCTGGCAGGTGATCTAGAGATGCAGAGAGAGTCACTCACCCTCCGTGTTCAATCAGTCAGATCTATCTACCCACCCATCCTTTCATTTTACCTTCTAAATGGTTCTCTGCCACAAATCAACCCTCCACCTTTGCCCCTGTAGTAGTTCAGGCCCTCATCCACCTTTTCCCAGGCCAGTGCTTCTCCAAACTGAGTGTGCATCAGAATTACCTGGAGTCCTTGTTGCAACTCTAAATCAATAGTTCTGGAGCAAGGCTCGAGAATTTGGGTTTCTACCAAGCTTTGGGGCAAAGCCAAAGCTAATGGTCCATTACTTTGAGAACCCTGTCCTCAATTATGACAATATTATCTTTCTGCCCCTATGGTTTATCCCACCTCAATACAACCTCTGTGCTGCCTGTTTTATTCCACTATGCAGAATCTTTCATGACTTTCCATTATCAACCCATAGGATGAGAACCAAGCTCCCTAACCAGCATACAAACCTCCTGGGAATGTCTCCCTCTCCAGCTTCATCTTTATCTACTCCTCACCTTCACAAGTCCCCAGGAATCTATTTTCCAGAGCCTAGTATCTCCTTGAGAGTAGCAGTCAGGTTAATCTCATTCTGTATAATATTCTACATGCCCAGCACAGTGAACTTTACCTCAAGGTATCCGTCCTAACAATGAAGCTGGTGGCTATATCTGGTCAAATCAAATCCATTCTATCAGAAAGAAATGAATCTGGGGAGAGGTAGGACTTTCAGAGCCAAACCCACAAAAACCTCCAGGAGGGACAAATGAAGTATTTTCCAAGATTGGATGGGCTGAATCCCAGAAAAGAAGTTTTTAGGTTAAGAATAATACCCCCCTCATCAAGGGGGCCAGAGAACTAAACAACTGAGTGGTCAGGGTGTGTGTGTGGCATGGTAGAGTTGTAGAGGAAATACTATGGCTCATTGACTTTAGAATAAGGCCACTTAGGATTCCAATTCTGATTCTGCAACTCACTAGGCATGTGACTTCAGCCAAACTATTTAATGTCTGTGCTTAAATGGCCTCATCTATAAAACGAGCATAACCTTAGTCACTCCAGAGTGTTTTACTGAAGATTAATGGCATAGCAGAAGGAAGACATCTAGCATAAAGCCTGACACATAGTAGGTGTTCACCAAATAACTACAATTATCATAACTGAGGATCCCATCAGACCTATCTGTGGCACAAGATTAAAATTTGTCTCAGTGGGAAATGTGAACCTGGTCAAACATCTATTCTCCCACACCTATCACAGGTAAAGTTGAGGATACGAGAAAACAAGACCTGGCTACCTTGTAAATTTGGTTACCATAGCCAAACATTGATGGCACATTAAAGTGTTAAGAACATGTACTCATGGTAGGAAGGCATTCATTTTAATGTCTCTTGTTTTTGTAATTGTGAGTGTGCGCATCACACTTTTAGGAGGGGGTTCTGTATGGTCAGACTACAATAGAAACTGAAAGAATTGTAGACAACCGTGTTGCCTATATGAAGTCTTCTCATGTGGTAATCCCTTGTTTATTTTTCCATCAAGATTATCCATAAAACACTTAAATTAAAAAGGAAAATACTTTTTTTTAACTTTGAAGAAGTGAGTAGCTAAGGACGTAGCATCTCTGATTCTGAAGCCAGAGGTGGGAGCGAGAACCCTATGAGAAAATGTATTTACAGAGGCCCCCAGTATACCCGGGAGATTGGTCCCAGGACCCCCACCACGTATACTAAAATCTGCTCATACTCAAATCCCTGAATAGGCCCTGTGGAACCCAAGTATACAAAAAGTCAGTCCTCCACATATGCAGGTTTTGCATTGCATGAATACTGTATTTTTGATCCATGTTTGGTTGAAAAATATCCAATGTAAGTGGATGCATGCAGTTCAAACCCGTGCTGTTCAAGCATCCACTGTATTATGTTACAAATGAAAGAGAAACAGGCTTAGTCCCTGGACTCATGGGAAGGAAACATGTCACAGAGCTGGGCCTGGGGCCCTAGACCTTAGCAATAGCATATCCATGAGAGTTTTGAATGTGTGACTACCTGTGAAATCAACTAGTCCTTGCCTATGCACTAAATCACCTGTGAGGAGATTGGAATATTTAATTCCACGCAGTGAGGAAAAAAACTTGACAACTTGGATAGAGCAGAGGATCTGGGAAGGAAATGTGTCTATTGGGAAATAAAGCAAGTTATTATCACAATTATTGTCATGAGCACAGCCTCCTGGAGAAGCATGATTAGGACCCAAAATACATGCAGATCTTCCAGACCAGAGACTTCGGGTTTCCTGAGGCACAGCCAAGAGACCGTGCAAGGATGGCTGCTCCAACTCAGGCTGCTATGAGGACCGCCTCGAGAGGAAGCCAGATGTGGCCAACAGAGAGTGTCCCCTGCCCCTTAGACTTAAGACATGGTTCTGAGACCTTCCAGACAGGAAGGCCTCCATGTCTCCATGATCATTTTTCCTTGCTTTGTAATAAAAACGTATTTGAAAAAGCCCAGCTTCTTTTAGCTGAGCTATAGGATAAAGGGATTTTTCCAGACCTTGCTCAGGAGAACATAAAAAAGTGAGAGCGAGGGAAGGGTGGAAGGGAAATCTTGTAGAGATGTGGGGTCAGTTGTGCCAGCACCCTGTGTCATCACAATGTTTAAATTGGATTTGAACTTGAAGTTCTGGGATATGGTGTTATCCAGTCTGTTTTTCTGAACACATATTAGAAAACCAAGGCCTTTCTATAGCAGCCATTTGCAAACTGTGGAACCAAAGTTTCTTAAAATGATCCAAAGTACAAATGTTCTGTGGCCAAATAAGTTTGGGAAATGTTGTCTGCTTTATCCCTCTTGAAGGGTTACATATCTAAGTTTCTGAGAAGTCCTGCTGCAAAGAAATACACTGAACTTTATTTTCCCGGATTGTATTTCACTTACTTTTTCATTCAACAAACAGTTATGGTGAACCTTTTCAGTGTTAGGCGTTGTGGTAGACCCCTGAGACAAAATGTGGCCCTCAACAGCTTCCTGTCATACACAGATGGGACCTCCTCTCTCCCTCACTCACTGCATCCCAACCCCACCAGCCCACCTTATGGATCCTGAAACATTCTGCATGCTCTTGCCTCAGGTCCTATTCCCTCTCTCAAGAACGGTATTCCTCTAAAACTCACATGGTTTACACCTTCACTTCATTCAGGCTGCTGCTCAAGACAGGCCTTACCTGACTATCCTCTTAAAATAGCATCAAGCATCACATTTGAATCCCTTACTCTGACAATTTTCTGTTACAAATCTGTTTGTTTGTTTTTTTTCTTTCTATCCCACTGAAATGTTAATTTCCAATGCCTAGAGCTGTGTCTAGAATACAGAAGGTGCTGACTATTTATAAACTGAATGAATGAATGATGAAAAATAATTACAGTAATGTTTCACAGAGCTTACAATTTAGCAAAGGGTATTCAAAATAAATTGGCTAGGGAAGGGAAGTAAGGGGGAGAGAGGAAGGGGGAAAATAAATTGGAAAATTAATAGTGTAATAAGTGTTAGGTTGGAGAAGAACAAACTTCAATAGAAAAATATTAGACTAGAACTTCACCCAGTGATATGGAATATTTCTGGAGGAAATGATGTCTAAACCAAGGCTTGTGAAATGTCAGAGTTTAGTGAGAACATGGTCTATTTGTGGAATAAAAGGAGTTCAGTTTGGCTGACAGGGAGCAAGAAGCCACAGAAGTAGGCAATTCCTTGCAAACATAGAAAAGAGTTTGGATTTCACCCTTAGAGGTGTGGGGTCATCTTAAGGCTTTTAAGGAAGGAAAAGTAAAAGACATATTTTTATTTTAAAAACATTAGTGTAGGTGCAGTGTGGAGAATAGATTGGATGAAACAAGATTGAGGGCAAGGAAAACCAGCTCTGGAGATCACTGTGATGATTTAACTGATGCACAGTGACAGCTTATACAAGGACAGAGGCAGCAGCAGTGGACAGAAATGGCTGGGTTCAGGAGACAGCTGGGAGGTACAACTTATAGGACTTGATCCGTTGGATATAAAATGTAAAGTAGGTTGAACAATGGTACCACTCACCATTTTTGGCATAGCTTCTATTAATACTGTGTAGGATTAGTATTCCATGGAACACATTATAGAACAGAGTGATCTATAAAAAATTACTGAATCTGGAAGTACTACAAGCCATGGAGAACTATAGGTATATATAAAGTGCTTCCTATTAACAAATAGTTCTAGAATTCTGACTTGTATGGGGCCCTGGGAACACACTATCAGCTGAACTGACTTTGAGGACCTGATTATAACTTAATCAATATTAACTGACATGATAGGGAGCTTGATTAGGCAAAGCTATGAGGCAGTTTGGTCTGATCCCGTCTACTTCTTTGTGTCTGTTATTGTATCTGAAAGCCTCTTTACCTGTGGAAGAGGCTCCATTCTTCCTTGCTAAGATAGGAAATATTTCTATTCCTGGTGACCATGTGAGTCAAGGCCTCACACGGAACATGTTGAGGCCTCACGCAGTAGAAGACTTCTTGGTCCTCTGTTGTCCATGTACTGGTACAGTTTGGAACTTGTGTTTCAGGTCAGGCCACATTCAAATAGGACCTGGGAGGCCCCACCGGCAAACTGTCCTGTGAAGATTATCCTGTCTCAGCCTTGGTTCCTTGCCCTCCAGAGAGCCGACACCCCTTTGCTGGGGTGGATGAGCTGGAGAGACAGGGAGACCTGGCCCTCCCAGAACAGAGTGAAGCTGACAAGGTAGGTGCCGTTGTTGACGTCGGTCATCTTTCCTGAAGCACCTGCTTTCAGGGCTGGGGAGGACATCCTGGCCCTCAGGAAATCCTGGCCGTATTGCTTCCTGCGTCCCAAGTGGTCCCTGGCCTCCAGCAGGACGTCCAGCTGGTCCCCCCTGCAGTAGGTGTGTCGAGGGTTGAGGATGGTGGCTGTGCTGTGTGCGGCGCTGGTGGTGGTGTTCACGTGGGCGAAAGGTCTGGATGGGATCTGCTGGTCTAATTTCTCCACGATTGCCTTTGTTCTCAGCTCAGTCTCTGTTGGTGAAACTGCTGGATTCAGAGGTGCTTCAGAGTGTGAGAACTTTTTGAAGATGTTCCATTGGTTCAAGGCGATATCGTTTTTCAAGCAGAACAAGAACTGAAGTATTGACGGGGAAAAGAATATATTATCAGCAAATAATAGGGCTTGATTTTCACTATAAATTATTATGGTTCGTTTTACACCTTTCACTGTGATAAAGTACACATAAAAAATCAAAACTAACTATTTTTCAGTTATGGAATCACAGGAATTGATTTCCACGTAGGGTGACTTCTGCTGCTGCCAGCAAATGGTTTCTTTTAAGAGTCATTTGCTTAAAAATTAACTAGATATAATATATATCATTTCATGTTTAAATTTTACTGTTCTTCCCTTTGCTGTTCTCACTTGACTTATCTTTTCTTTATAAAAGTCCTATAACCATATTACACAGAGACAACGTGGAAAACAAAGCAAATTTTAGAAAATATGACCCTACCTAAGTTTTGCCACCTTTAAGTCATGTTTCATTTATTACATTCACTTTTTTCTTTCCATGCATATATCTAACCTAGTTGTAATCATACTAAATATGCAATTTTAACACTTTTTCCCCTAATATCGTGTACTAGAAACATGTTCATGTTAATACATAATTTTCATGATCATTATTTTTAATGGTTGCATAATATCCCATCAAGAAGATGTAACATGGATTGTGTAGCAATGAGATTGGACAATTGGGTTATATCTATTTGTTTGCATTTTACACATTTGGATATTTTTTAATTTTTCATATATAGAATTTCTTCTTTATGGTAAATTCCTAGGGATGGAATTACCAGATCACATATTATTAAACTAAGTATCAATCAGTCAAAGAACATAGCATTCATCTTGATTGTCAAATATATTCTCAGGATAAGAGTTTACGTTGCCACCAGCAATGTGTAAGACTCCCATTATGTCGCACCAATGGCTCACTGGTCATTGTAGGAAACAAAGTGTTATGAATAATGCACCTTAAGTAGAGTACTGCAAGATTGAGTCAATTGAAATATTTGTTTAGGGGAGAACAAATGCCATTGTATTCACCTAGACAATGAAGTAACTGAAGAAACTGTTACCAATTTAAAATCTGTCTGGTCTGAGGTACATTTAGCCAGTGAACAGCATACTAAAATGACATGGGAAACAGCCAGGGTTGAAAACCTACCCCTGTTTGGTCATTGGCTTGTTTGGCTTTTGCTTTGTTTTGTTTTTTTAATAGTTGACTGCTGTTTGATATTGGTACAGAAAGGCTTAAAGTCCAAGTATACTAATTCCTCCACCATAGTATTGTCAAAGACTTTTCTGGAACAGGACATTTAATTTTGCCAAAACAATTATATAAACTCATGCATATCACATTCTAATAATTAGATTGCTGCCTGAGTGAAAGATTCATATAAAATTCACCTTCTGAAAGGATTTTGAATAGCTTCATGGTCACCTAGAGAAAAGAATTGTCCTCATATATCTCAGTTAACTAAATTTCCTTCAAAAAAATTCATCCATTTAAATATTTTTGGTTAAATTACAGAATATTGTCATTAAAACCATGTGCAAATAGTTTGGTGAAAATAGAGGCTTACATAATTTTAAATTACATTTATTTTCATATCAGTGTGTTCCAACTTTATTTTCCCTCAAATACTTGTTTTACTAATATATTTTTCACCTCTGAATTGTCTATTTCTAATTTTTTAACTTGGATTTTAATGTTTTTTATTTCTCAGTTGATATCAGTTCTTCATGTAATAACCATCTTAACATTTGGTTTCTCAATTTTGCAGAAAATATTTTTACCACTTCATTGCTTGACATTTTTGGAAGTATTTAATAGTTAAGTATTTAAAGCACTGAAAATTTCCCTTGTGATTTACTTCCATTGCTTCTAATCTTAGACTGTTCTCCACACTTTCATTTCCTAAATACACAATTACAATTTTTTCAGTATTTTTTATGATTGGATTTGTCAATATTTTAGTCTTTTGCCTATCTAGATTCAGCCAAGTGGATAAAAAGATCTACCCTACTGGCTATGATGATAAATAAGGATACTCTGCTTTCTTTACTGATCTTAGTACTAATAACTTAATGAACTAAAAAGACACACTAATGTTATTTGAAGCTGATATGATTATATTCCCAGAAAGTCCAGTTTAGAGAGAGAAACAAACATGTAAATTTATTATGCAAAAAGTGAATAATTGAATAGATATGCAAGTAGAACTCCATGAGTACATAAAAGAGATTGTAAGAAGTTTGGCCTGGGGCAGTCAAGAATGGTTTCACAGGGAATGGGGAATGGAGAGTTCTCGCTTAATGGTTACAGAGTTTCTCTTTGGAGAGATAAAAAGGTTTTGTTAAAAGAATTTATTTGTTTTTTAATTGACAAATACACATTATATATATTTACGGTGTATCATGTGATATTTGTAATAAATGAATACATTGTGGAATGATTAAATAAAGCTAATTAACCTATCACCTCACATGATTTTTTTGTGAGAACATTTAAAATCTCTTACCAATTTTCACATATACAATACATTATTATTAATAGCCACCATGCTGTACAATAGAGCTCTAGAATTTATTTATCCTGTCTAACTAAAACTTTAAGCCCTTTGACTAACATCTTCGCATACTATCCCCAACCACACCTTCAGCCCCAGGTCAAAACCATTCTACTCTCTGCTTCTATGAGTCCAACATTTTTAGCTTCCATATATAATAAATAAGGTCATGCACTCAGTATTAGTCTTTCTGGGTTTGGTTATTTCACTTAGCCTGTCCTCCAGGCTCATCCATGTTGCTGAGCTTTGGAGAATCTGTGAGAAACAAACTAGTAAGGAGGCGTCTTGGTTTCCTCGTTTCTGCCTTCATTGATTATAACTAAGCAACTAAATGCTTAATATAATTTTCCATGAAACCATCTGGCCCTGGAGATTTCTTTTTTCAGAAGAGTTCTAACAATAAAGTTAATTTATTTCATTGACTTAAGACTAGTCAAATTATGTATTTACTCCTAGGTGAGTTTTAGTAGTTTGTGGCTTTGAAGGAATTCATCAATTTCATCTATGTTGTCAAATTTATATGCATAGAGTTTTCTATTGTATGCCCTTATTACCTTTAAATATCTATGAGTTCTGCAGTAATGGCCCTTCTTTCATATCTGGTATTGGTTATGTGTATCTTTTCTTCATTGGTTTGGCTGAGATTTTATCAATTTTATTGACATTTTAAAGAACCGGTTTTTGGTTCTATTGATTTTCTCAATTGCATTTCTATTTCAAATTTTACTGATTTCTACTCTAGTATTTGTTCTTTCTTTCTTTCTGCTTGCTTCTTCTAGTTCTTTAAGATGAAAGATTAGATTAATCTTCATCCAGTTCAAATTAGGTTACTTTTCATCCAGTTCAAATTGTTTTCTAATATTCCTTGAGACTTCCTCTTTAATCCATAAATTATGTAGAATGTATTGTTTAATTTCCCAATGTTTAAAGATTTACTAGTTATTTTTCTGTTATTTCCAGTTTAATTTTATATGGTAAAGGAACATACTTCATATGATTTCAGTTCTTTATAAATTTGTTTTATGACCCAAGATATGTTCTATCTTGGTAAATGTTTCATGTGCACTGGAAAAGATTATATATTCCACTATTGTCGGATGAAGTATTTTATAAATGTCAATCAGATTTAGTTGATTGATTGTGTTCTTTAGTTCTTCTATATTTTTGCTGACTATATTAGCTTCATAGGACTAACATAACAAATTACCACAAATCTGGTGATTTAAAAAAACATAAATTTATTCCCTAATGGTTCTGGAGGCCAGAAGTCTGAGATCAATGTGTCAACAGAGAGAGTTCCTTATGGAGAGTTCAAGGTAGAATCTATTCCACGCCTCTCCTAACTTCTGGCAGTTGCCAGTAATCCTTGGCATTCCTTGGCTGGTAGATACATTACTTCAATCTTGGCCACCATCTTCTCATCACCCTCCCCTCTGTATGTCTTCTCTTCCTCTCTTCTCTTAAAAGGACATTTGTCATGGGATTTAGGATCCTCGCTAATCCAGGATGATCTCATCTCACCATCCTTAACTTAATTACATCTGCAAAGACTGTTTTTCTAACTATAGTGGACCCTTCTTATGTGAGTTCCGTTACCCATGGTCAATGGTCAACCATGGTCCAAAAACAGATGAATACAGTACAATGAAATATTTTGAGAGAGAAAGACAGAAACCACATTCACATAACTGATATTATAGTATATTGTTATAATTATTCTATTTTATTATTAGTTTATTGTTATATCTCTTACTGTGCCTAATTTATAAATTAAACATTACCATAGGTATTTATATACATATAGGAAAAAACATAGTATGTACACTATATAGGATTTAGTACTATCTGTAGTTTCAGGAGTCCACCAGGGATTTTGGAACATATACCCTGAAAGTATCAGGGACTATTTAATGCTATAGGCCATATTCAGGGGTTTCAGGTATACATATCTTTAGAGGCCACTATTTAACCCACTACACTGATTTTCTGTCTATATATTTTATCAATTAGTAAGAGCAATGTTAATGTTCCCAACTATGATTTTAGATTTTTCCTTTTCTTCTTTTATTTATATGTGCTTTTCTTCATATAGTTTTCAGCTTTGCTGTTAGGTGTATACCAATTTATGGTTGCTATGTACTTTGAGTAAACTGACCCTTTCACCAGTATGTAGTGATCCTATTTCTCCATGGTAATTTTCCTGGTTCTGAATCTACTTTATCAGACATAATTAGTAAATTTATATAAGCATTCTTGTGGTTAGCATTTGCGTGGCATACTTATTTCCATCACTTTACTTTTAACCTGCCTGTATCTTTACATTTAAAATAGGTTTATCGTAGATAGCTTATGATTTGTTCATTCTTTTTTATCCATTCTGATAGTCACTGTCTTTCAATTGGTGTGTTTGGACTATTTATAATTAATGTATTTATGGATATGTTTTAATTTAAGTCCACCATTTTATTGTTTTCTCTTTATTCTCTCTCTTTTTAGTTATGATGTAACCATTTTTAAATGCACCCAGAACTCTCTGTTCTCCTTAACAAAGCCTGCCCTCAAAGGAAACTATCTCACCAGAGCCTAACCAACTTGGGTTTTACCAAAGCATAATTAACCTGGGAGACAGAAAATACTCTAAGCCAGCTCCCTTCTAGGTTTTTCACTTCACCTAAGGAATGAGGTGGATGGAAGGGGACAGGAAGCTATGAAAATCACAGTTTAGGGGCACAAGCTCACTAAAATACTGAGACTAAATCACAGCACTATAGGATTCTTCACCTTCTGTACATCTTACCACCACCTCAGTAAGGATCCTGTATAGAAATAGGGAATACACCTAAAAACACTGCAAGCCTCAGAGCCTATTTAAAAAGGAGCCTCTAGGGAAACCAAAGGACAAAGTCTCTAGTAGGGGCAAAAATAAGGACAATAAAGGAATTTAGCCTCTGACTATCTATAGTAAGCAGTACACACAGTCTAACTCCTAGCCACTTCAATATAAAACCTCATATTAAAGACCTATCTACCTCAGTTCCAATATACCTAAGTTCCAATATATCATATCAAGATTTCAGTAAAAAATTACAAGGCATACAGGAAGAAAAAAAATACAGCCTAAAGATACAATGCAAGCATCAGAACCAAACTTAGCTACAGCAGAGATTTTGGAATTATCAGACCAGGAATTTAAAATAACTATGAATATACTAAGGGCTCTAATGGAAAAAGTGAGCAACATACAAGAACAGATGGATAATGTAAGTGGAGATGTGGAAACTCTAAGAAAAAATCAAAAGGAAATGCTAGAAATCAAAAACACTGCAACAGAAACTAAGAATGCCTTTGATGAACTCAATAGTAGACTAAAATGTGGGAAAAAATCAGAGAGCTTGAAGGTATGTCATTAGAAACTTCTCAAACTAAAAAGAAGAGAAAAAGAGTGGGAAAAAAAACCCCCAGAATTTCCAAGAACTGTGGAAAAACACAAAAGGTATAAATATACACAATGGGAATACCACAAGGAGAATAAAGAGTATGGAATAAAATAAATATTTGAAGTAATAATAGCTGAATATTTTCCAAAATTAATAACGGATACCAAACTATAGATCCAGGAAGCTCACAGAACATCAAGCAGTATAAATACCAAAAAATCTACACTTAGGCATAGCATATGCAAATTGCAAAACATCAAAGACAAAGAGAAAAATCATGATAGAAGCCAGAGGGGGTGGGAAAACATTAACTATTGAGAAACAAGGATAAGATATCTATGTACTATTCTCCAAAACCTACGAATATGTTAAGTAACATGGCAAAAGGGAATTAAGATTGAAGGTGTAATTACGTTTGCTAATCAGCTGACCTTAAGATGGGAAGATTACCCCAAATTATCCAGGTAAACCAAAAGGAATCACAAGAGTCCTCAAAAGTAAAACACGGAGGCAGAAGAGGAGGAATCAGAGAGATGGAAGTGTGAGAAGGACTCAGCGCAATGTTGCTGGCTTTGAGGACGGAGAAGCCAACAAAAGCAGACACCTTCTAGAAGTTTCAAATGGCCAGGAAACAGATTCTCCCCTAGCACTTCCAGAAGAGAATGAAGCTCTGCTAACACCTTGATTTTATCCCTGTGAGATACACTCTGTAATTTTGACCTCTAGAAATGTAAGATAATAAACTTGTATTGTTTAAGCCACTAGACTTGTGGTAATTTGTTATAGCAGCAATAGAAAACTAATATAGCTATAGCAGTTGTTTTAAAGTCTTTGATAAATCTAACACCTATGTTATCTCAGCATTGGCGACTGTTATCTATTCCTTTGCAAGGTCACAATTTTCCTAGTCCTTCATACTGAATCTGTTTGTATCTCCCTGAAATTCATGTTGAAAGATCATCTCCAATGTTGCTATAAACTGAACTTTTGTGTCCCTTCCCCCAAATTCATATATTAAAACCTAACCTCAATGTGATGGCATTAGGAGATGGTGCCTTTTGGGAGGTGACTGGGTCATGGGAGTGCAGCCCTCTTGAATGGGATTAGTGTTGTTAGGAAAGAGGCCCCAGAGAGCTCCCTTGCCAGTACACAGTGAAAAGACAGCTACCTATGAACCAGGAAGCAGGCCTTCACTAGACACCAAATCTTAAACTTTCCAGTTTCCAAAACTGTGAGAAACAGGTTTCTGTTGTTTATAAGCCACCAAGTCAATGGTATTCTTTTAGGGCAGCCCAAAAGGCCTAAGACAAGGGTTTTATACACACACACACACACAAATTCAAAAATATATATACATTTCAAAAATTATAAATAGTATATTAAATATGTTTTTTCAGAAGACCCTAATATCTTTTGTTCCCCATGATACATCTGACCAATTATCACCAATTACTACACAATCCTCCTCTTCGCTGTCATTTTTTGAGCCATTGGTTTCTTTCATTCATATACTGAAGATTATGAAGAACTTGGCTTCTGATCTTCTTTATCCCTGGAAGTCCTGACATCCTCCAGGTAGACTTCAATGTGCAGAGAGGCAGTTCCTCCAACACCTAGATCTCTTTGTCCCTGAACCTTCTCAGCTTCAGAGACTTATAAGAACAGTCACATGGCAATTCAACTTTCTAGCACCCTGCCCAACTTAAGTGTAACCACACCTTTTCTTTCCTACTTCTACATTTTTCTGTTAACCTTTCTCCATACAAATCTAAATGTATTCAACTATCTCCTATATTTAAAAAAGAAAAACTTTTTGAGCCTCCCATTCCCCTTTAACTACCATCCTAACTTTGGCTGTCCCCACCCTTAGCAGTTAAGCTCTCAAGAGCTCTCTTCCTTCCTCCTGTGCACTTCCTCTCCTGCCACTGGCTTCTCGGGCTGGTGCTTATTTTGTCCCTCATGGTTATATCATCAGCAACTTTTTCTTGTCAGTCTTCCGCTCACTGAAGGAAATGTCACAGACTTCAAAGACTTCAGGGGCCATTTATATTTTGATGTTTCCTAAACCTGTTTTTCTAAACCAGGGCTTTCCAAGCGTTATATCTGTATATTCAACAGGCTATTGAAGCAACATCACCACTTGACTTACCTCAAACCTAGACTGTTCATATCTAAACTTATCTTTTGTCTTTCAGAACTATTTATCCTACTCTGGTCAATACTTCAGTGAGTGCTGTCACCGGCCATACAGTTATACAAACATGGGATGTAATTCCCATCACTTTAGTTCCCATAGTCAATCACTATTGCTGTCAATTATAGCTTAAATTCATTGATTTTTTTCCCCATCCTTATTGTTGATACCTTATTTCAGCTGACCATTACCTCTCACTCAGATTACTGAGCAGCCTTTATTTAGTTATTTCGTAGTTATTTATTAAGCACCTACTATGTACCAGACACTGTTCTGGGCACTTGGAATATACCAACAAATGAATACATACAAAGATCTTTTTCCTTGTGGAAAATACCTTATACTGGGTCAAGATAGGTCATAATCAATGACCGTAATAAATGCATAATTATATAGTGTTTCAAAAGTGAAAAGTACTATTGCAAAAAAAGAACTCAAACAGAGTAAGGGGAACGCTAAGAGGCGGGGGGAAGCTGTTTCTAGTATTAAATAAAGAAGATGACATCAGAGCAAAGACTTGAAGGAGTCACATGAAAACCTAGAGGAAGAGCAGGCCAAGGACACAGCCAATGCAAGAATGTCTTGTGCCAATCTAAGTGAGTTTCCATGCCCTTTACTTGAATGAGTCTGCATGAGACCCTGTGCCAATGAGTCTGGGCCACACCATGCTGCAGGAGCCGCCACTGAAGGCAGAGTACCATATTCAAGTTTTCATTTTAGAAATATTAATATAATTTCAGATTCTTGAACACAAAGATGATGTCCTACTTTCTTGCATCCCTACTGCCTAGGCCAGTGCCTGACACACAATCTATACTCAACAAATGTTTGTCGAATAAATCCTGAAAGCATGCTGAGACTGGAGGTAGGAAAATTAACAAGAAGACCATTTCAGCACTTTAGATGAGAAATCACAAAGGACTAGACTAAAGAAGGACAATGTGGATGGAGAAAAAAGGATTGGTTTGAGAGTTATTTAGGAGGTAGACTTAAAAGACTCCACAGCTTGTGGTGAGAGTTTTGCCTTGATTGACTACAAAGGGCTGTGGCAACAATTACCGTGATCAGTGAGATAAGAGAAAGAGGAGAGAATTTGTGTCCACTTGATTTTGTATGTGTTTTTTTGTTTGTTTGTATGTTTGTTTGTTTGTTTGTTTGTTTTTGCCAGGGGATGGTGGTGAAAGAGATGGTAAAAATCAGTGTGCATTTTTTGCGTTCGTAGTGCTGGTAGAAGACTCAGAAGGAGATATCGAACGAACAGCATACACACGAGAGTGGGGCTGGGAAGAGGTTTCAGCTTTGGAAACACATAGGCAGGGATTCTCAAACTTTAGCATGCATAAGAATCAGCTGGGGAGTTTGTTAATACTTCATAGTCTTAGGCTCAACCCCAGAGATTTCAGCAGTTCTACAGTAGGGCTCAGGAATCTGCATTTTACACGGACAGGTACAAAGGTGTTCTGTAGCAGAAGATGCCCCCAGACTCCACTTTGAGAGACACTAATATTGGTAGTGGATGGGATCTGGGCACTTAAATTAAAGGGTAAAGGCGTGGAAGAGAAGAGGGAAGAAATCTAGAGAACATGTATTTACAGAGAGGATCCAGGATGAGAAACTTCTGAGCTGTGGCCTGAGAGCTCCTTTAACAGTTCGTATTATTGTCCAAATGTCCTAGACTTGTGGCGCTTCTTGTTTGAAGCTTGTAAATAAGAATGTGTCAGACAAAGGTGAGAGAGACACTTTCAAGGTAATGGGTTCAAATTTAGAAGGGCCTCTAGTGGCTAAACTAGGCAGTTTGTTCTTTGTACTGTCACCGGTGAATGCCATCAGTGAGGGTTTATGATCAGGACCAGGAGGTAATGAAAGCAGAATTTGTGAAAGATTGTTTTTGTACTAAATGGTTGGGAGGAAGAGAAACCGGAAGCAAGATCAGTTAAGAAAGACTTTGGGAAGCGAAGATCAAGAAAACACTAACTGAACTACTCAAAGAATAAGCAAACCCCTGTGAAGAATGCAGAGGACTGAAACAGAGATTCCATCAGCTGGGAGTCTTGGAGGCCAAGAGAGGAGAGAATTTTGAGGCGTGATTGGTTAGCAGTGCCAAGTAGTACACAGACGGCTGCAAATCCACCTGCTGTTAAAAAAGCAATAATGATATCAAAGGGATTAATGCTGAACTGAGAACCCTCTCATCCATATTCTGCCACGATGACATGCTTTTAACTTTTATTTCTTACCATGATAAAGGGGATCATTCAAACGAGGTCACTGTGATCTTCTGTGAAATCCTGTCAGAGGAAACAATTCCTACCTTTGTGTGGTCTTTCGAAGCCAAGTAAATGACCCAGAAAATTAAGATACATGTCAACACCAGCAGTAATTTGTGAGCTATGGCATTTGGAAACAAAGTGAGTACCCTATAAGAGAGAGGACAGGAGAAAGAATTGCACATTAAATCAAATAACCATGACATGGCTTTGTACATTTTGGTTTCTCCTCAATAATTTCCAGAACAGGGTGCCCCGAGTTTTCAGAAAGTTCCTTTACATGTTCTATTGTTTAATGGAAATCAGAAACAAAGTTCTTCCCTGAGACGGGGAACAAAACCAGTTGAAGGTCTGCTGGTTTCTGACTCTCAGGTTAGTTCTTCAGGTTTGGAGTCATATCACCTCTCTGAGCCTTTTCTCTCACTGAGGGCTCAGCACGAACAGCAAGGTTTTAGTCACTGTTTACCTGAAAACACACATTTTTATTTTTTTACTGGTGGCCTCTAAGTCTCTCTGATACACACAGACATCCACAGGCACACATGCACCCACACGTGCTACCTGGAGCCCTCCCTCCCGGGTCTCACCTGCCTCCAGAGGCTTCACTATAAATCTCCCGTTTCGGTTTTTAGGCAGCATAGTTCCACCTCAGGTTACCTCTTCTTGCCAAAGCGGTTGATAAACAGTGCCAAAAAGAGCAAGGGTTACAGTCTTCAGAAAAGCTCAGTATTGAGTGGCCAGAATTTTAGTTTCAGTTTTTTAAACCTAGAATCCCAAAGGGATGTGGGAAAGAGCTAAATTACGGCAGTGTTTACCAAACTCTTTTTACTGAGACTCACGGAGGGGAAAAAAATCAAACCTCAATTCAGGACACATGTGTGCACACAAACACACACACACACACACACACACACACACACACACCCCAAAAGTCTCTCGATCGAAAGATCTCTGGAATTTGTTCATCCTCACTAAAACTTGGGACCGTCTCATCCTAACTGTATGTGATATATTACGATATTTTCTAGTTACTCTATTTTGTGCCATTCCATGGTATTCCATTTTAAGGGAGTTTTTTATGCCCAAATAAAATGACTTTACTATCCCCTAAAGCCATGGTCCCCAACCCCCGGGACACGGTCCCCAGCCTGTTAGGCACCGGACTGCGGAGGTCCCTGCCCCCAACCCCCACGCCCCAGCACTCTGTCAGCGGAAAAATTGTCTTCCATGAACCTTGGGGTGGGGGGGGTTGGGGGGTGCGCACAGCAGGAAGTGAGCAGCCGGAGAGGAAATTTACAGCTGCTAGCCACAGCTTGCATCACCTCCTGAGCCCCTCCCACCCTCACCCTCCCCAACTACCCTCCCCACTCTCCTCACCCGGTCCGTGGAAAAATTGTCTTCCATGAAACCAGTCCCTGGTGCCATAAAAGTTGGGGACCGCTGCCCTAAAGGGTCGCAACATGCTATAGGGAGAGCACCGACTGGTCTACAGTTCTCCCCTCTCCCCTCCTGTTCCTGCCATTAGCCTGCCAGAAAGAGTTGGACGGTGCACACCTGTGGATGAATACCTTCTTCATCATATTCTTATATTCTCTCACAGGAATTACAGCTGTCCAGAGAGTCTCCTTGGTTAAAGCAATCTTCGCATTTATTTCAGGGTTGGAGTCTCCCGACAAGCTTCGTTGATCAAAAGCTGCAGTGCTGTTTGTGGGCACAGCGTGCCAGCTGGAATCACAGACCTCCCTTTCAAAGATCTGACCCTGCTCACACCATGGAGACAGAAAAACAAGAAGCCAGGAGGCAGATCTGAAGTTGGCTTTTAGAGAATGGTCATCTAATCACAGCACAAGGTCACCTTTCATTGAGGCTTTACATATTTATAGACAGAAGGCACTTTCCTTGTTCCTGGCTTTGGCTGTCATGTGGGATTACTTCACCATAGCAGGAGAAGTAAATGGAAAATTGGAAAGAAGAGAAACAGAAGCCCTGGTCCACAGTTCCTGAATGCTTGAGAATTCATTTGGTTGGTTCCTCTCAATATTTGGAGTACTTTCTTTGTAAACTCCTTTCCCTTGCTCTAAACCACTGCATACATCAAGCACTCCAAGAATGATGATTTAAACCAAATCTCATGTCATTGGAGGAACAGCCACGGTCTAAATCCCACTGCAATTTGCATATGTAACAAGGTAAGAGAAGATACAAAAGAGTATCATCTCAAAAGAGATATCTACATCCACAGTATTTGCAATGTATATATTTACAGTGTACAATGTGATGTTTTGATATACATATACATTGTGAAATGATCACCACAATCAAGCTTATTAACATATCCATCACCTCATATAGTTATGATTTTCATTTGGTATGGTGAGAACACTTAAGATCAACTCTCTTAGCAATTTTCAAGTATGCAATGCATTATTCTTAACTTAGCCACCATGCTGTATGATAGATCTCTAGATTGTTCATCTCTATTTGTTCATCCTGTCTAACTATTTAATAAAATTTTGTATCTTCTGACCAACATCTATTTGTTTGCCCTTTTCCCTCAAAAGCTCTCAGCAACCACCGTTCTATTCTATTTCTGTAAATTTGACTTTTTCAGATTTTACATATAAGTAAGATCAGGCAGTTGTGAACTAAAATAAAATCTTAAGCCCCCCAGTTGACTGAATGGACCCCCTCTTGGCGAAGGGGACCCCAGAAATATCCTAAAGATGAGAAGAGAGGTCAGACATGCCTTGTCATGCCCCCTTTCCTTCCTGGAGATGACCTTTGTAATTCATTAACAGGCCTAAGGCTGTGCCATACAAAGCTTAAGCCACACCTGTAGGTCATCAATTTACTTAACAGATCAAGTGAGTTTAAATGTATGTCTGGTGACTTGTCTCTGATTAACAAACTTTCTTAACTTAAAACACTCCAAGCCTTTAGACAAAGCTTCATTTCTTTAACAAATTACAAATCAAAGCATCTTTAAACCCACCTATAATCTGTAATTTCCCACTTGGAAGATGGCCTTCCCTTTTGGGCCAAACCAATATTCGCCTTCCATGTATTGATTTATGACTTTACATGTAATTCCTGTCTCCATAAAATGTATAAAACCAAACTATAACCCAACTACAATGAGACCACTTGCTCAAGCCTTCTTGGGCATGGCTCTCCGGGCCATGGTTGCACATAATTGGGTCAGAATAAACCTCTTGAAATTATTTTACAGAGTTTGGGTTCTTCTCTGTTGACACAGTACTTGTCTTTCCATTTTTGGTCCATTTCCCTTAGTATAATGTCCTCCAGGTTCATTCATGGTGTTGCAAATGTCAAGATTTCCTTCTTTTCTATTACTAAACATTACCCCACGTATAGGTGTATATATAGCACAATTTCTTTATCAATCCACCTGTTGATGGACACTTAGGTTGTTTCCTATCCTGACTAATGTGAATAATGTTGCAATGGACACAGTAATGCAGCTATCTACTCAACATACTGATTTCATTTCCTTTGGATATATACCTACTAGTGGGATTGCTGGGTCATATGGTAGTTATATTTTTAATTTTTTGAAGATCCTCTATACTGTCTTCCATAATGGCTGTACTAATTTACATTCCCACCAACAGCGTACAAGCATTCCCTTTTCTTCCCATCCTGTACTTATCTTTTGTCTTAGACTAGCCATCCTAATAGATGTGAGGTGATATCTCACTGTAGTTCTAATTTGCATTCTCCAATGATTAGTGATATTGAGCATTTTTTCATATACCTCTTGACCATGTCTATGGTCTTCTTTTGAGAAATGTCTATTCAGGTTCTTTGTCCATTTTCTAATTGCATTATTTATTTCCTTGCCACTGAGTTCTTTGAGTTCCTTATATATTTTGAATCCCTTCTCAGATGTATGGTTTGCAAATATGTTCTCCTATTTCATAGGTTGCCCTTGCACTTTGTTAATTGTCTCTTTTGCTGTGCAGAAGCTTTTTAATTTTATGTAATCCATTCTGCCTATTTTTGTTACTTGTGCTTTTGGGGTCATATCCAAAAACATCAGTGAACATACTAACATCAAGAAGATTTATCCCTATGTTTTCTTCTAGTAGATTTACAGTTTCCAGTCTTACATTTACATCTTTAATACATTTTGAGTTGATTCATACATTAGGAATGAGATAACGGTCCAGTTTCATCTTCTGCATGTGGATATCCAGTTTTCCCAGCACCATTTATTGAAGAGATTGTCCTTTTACCATTGCACAGTCTTGGCATCTCTGTAGAAAATCAACTGACTGTAAATACATAGATTTATTTCTGAGCTCTCTGTTCTGTTTCATTGGTCTATGTGTTGGTTTTTATGCCAATAACATGGTGGTTTGATTACTAGTGCTTTGTACTATATTTTGAAATTAGGTATTGTAATTCTTCCAGCTCTGTTATTCTTACTTGAGATTACTTTGGCTATCTGGAGTCTTTTGTGGTTCCAAATAAATTTCAGAATTTTTTTTTAATTTTTGTGAGAAATGCCATTGGAATTTTGATAGGGTTGCATTGATTCTGTAGAATGCTTTGCGTAAATCTTTTTACATACAGATCTTTTACCTATTTGGTTAAATTTACTTCGAAGGTTTTTTCATGCTATAATAAATAGGACTGTTTTCTTGATTTCTTTTTTCAGAAGTTTGTCATAAATATATAAAAATTCTGCTGATTTTTAAATGTTGATTTTGTATTTTGCAACTTTACTGAATACGATTATCAGTTCTAACAGTTTTTTGGTGGGGTCTTTAGGGATTTCTCTATATAAGAACCTATCATCAGCAAACAAACCATTCTACTTCCTCATTTCTGGTTTGGGTGCCTTTTATTTTTTCTTGTCTAATAGTTCTGGCTAGAATCTCCAACACTATATTAAATGAAGTGGCAAGAGTGGGCATCCTTCTCTTGGTCCCAATCACGAAGGAAAGCTTTCAGCTTTTCACTATTGAGTATGATGTTAGCTGTAGGTTTGTCATAATGGCCTTTATTGTGTTGAAGTATATTCTTTCTATACCCAATTTTCTGAAAGTTTTTTTTTAATCATGAAAGGACATTGAATTTTGCCAAATGCTTTTTCTGCATCTATTGAGAGGATTGTATGGTCTTTGTCTTTCATTCAGTTAATTTGCTATATCACATGTATAGATTAGTGTGTGTTGTACCATCCTTGCTATATCAGTGATAAATCCTATTTGATAATGGTGAATGATATTTTCAATGTGCTATGAGTTCAGTTTGATTGGTTTTTTTTTTGTTTGTTTGTTTTTGGTGTGC
>CAUYRT010072400.1:0-21607 GCA_963574885.1 Lepilemur ruficaudatus
CACGCACACAATTATTATCAAAAACTCCAGACTTGTACATCAGGCCCAATCAGAAGAACGAAGACAAGTGGTTTAGAGAGGAGGAAAGAGAAGTTTTATTACTTTGCCTGCAAAGAGGGAAAGCTTGTCTCAAAATCCAAATTTTCCTCAACATTGGCAGAAATACAGAGCTTTTATTTTTTTTTTTTTTTGAGACAGAGTCTCACTCTGTTGCCCAGGCTAGAGTGCCCTGGCGTCAGCCTAGCTCACAGCAACCTCAAACTCTTAGGCTCAAGAGATCCTTCTGCCTCAGCCTCCCAAGTAGCTGGGACTACAGGCATGTGCCACCATGCCCGGCTAATTTTTTACATATATTTTTAGTTGGCCAATTAATTTCTTTCTATTTATAGTAGAGATGGGGTCTCACTCTTGCTGGTCTTGAACTCCTAACCTTGAGGGATCCACCCCTCTCGGCTTCCCAGAGTGCTAGGATTACAGGCGTGAGCCACTGCGCCAGGCCCCAGAAATACAGAGCTTTTAAAGGATGGGTTCTCAGCTTTAAGCAATTACTGTTCAACTACAGTTGATGATTCTGCTCATCTCATCTCTGATGAAGACAATCTGGTGACCTCCTCCCAGGACCTCCCTTTACCAGGTCCGGGCGGGGCCACCTCCAGTTGCACAAATAAACAAAAGACTTACCCTATCCCTTCCAACCACTGGCCTGAGGCAGGGATGCAGACTTCAGTTCTCAAAAAGGAGTGGAGGATGTTTTAAAGAGACAGAAAATATTTTTGCCATTTTTTCCAGGCCATTCCCCCTGCTACATATTCCCTACTCTCAATATTTCCCTTCCGTATGTCAATGGAAGAGAAGCCAAACTCTGTAAAATAATTTTAAGAAGATTTATTCTGAGCCAAATTTGAGGACCATGTCCCGGAGCCACCCCCAAGAAGCCTTGAGCAAGTGGACTGGCTGTGGCTGGGTTCCGGTTTGGTTTTATACATTTCAGGGAGACAGGGGTTACAAGTAAAGTCATAAATCAATACATGGAAGGCATACATTGGTTTGGCTTGAAAAGATCGGGGGAGGGGGGAGGGGAAGGGGGACCTTACAGGTTATAGGTGGGTTTAAAGATTCTTTGATTTGTAATTGGTTAAAGACTTGAAGCTTTGTCTAAAGGCTTGGAATGTTTTAGGATAAGAAGGTCTGTTAATCAGAGACAAGCCAGAGACATATTTGTTGTGTAAATTGAGGACCTGCAGGTTTGTCTTGTATCACCTCAGCCCTGTAAATGAGTCACAAAGGATATCTCCAAGAAGGGAAGAGGCACAAGGAGGCCTCCAGAATTCCTGGCTCTTCTCTTCCCCAGGTCTATCCTGCCAGTTGGCTGGAGGGAGGAGCAGCAGACAGCTCCACAAGAAAACCTCAGAACTTTACACAGTGTTTTGATTGGTTTAGAAAGTATTTATTCCTTCTTTTCATTTCTTCTCAACAGATCTCTTTTTTTCCATTCTGCTAATTTCTGGTTGGATGTCTCTTAATTCTTTAGTTTTATTTCCATCTTTAGGCTGTCTGTTGTTTCTCTACCTCCCTTTTCATGGCTCCAATCACTCAATCATTTGGAGCTGCCTTCTTTTTTTATTCTTCATTTTTCTCATTCCCTCGTCCATTCTTTCTGCTTACTTATTCATTCATTATCCACTTTCCCACAGCTTTGGTTGCCATGATTAATTTTATTAATATTCCTTTCCATTTTCTCATTTCCTTGCCCATAAAATGAACATCTCTAATTGACTGTGGAATCTTTCCTCTCATTCAGTTCTTTATTCCCCACTCATTTGTTATATTTCCTCATGCCTTGTCCATCCTTCATCTCATTTTACTCATTACCTCATTCATGCTATGTCACCTTCCTCCCATTTTCTTGTCCCTACAATTAATCCTCATGTGCTTCTTGCTGTTTTCTCGTTATATGCTTTCTCTCCCCCAATCTTGAACCTAAATTTCTTCTACATCTACATTTGGCATTCTATTATCCATTCTCTTAGCTTTTCGTTCACCCCATCTGGAGTATAACTATAAAGTATAAGTTACTCTTTTTAGAAAACTGGGTTGAAATTTATTTATCCAAAGAAGTGTTGTGTTTCAAGACAGATACTGAAAAGCTAAGGCTAAACCCTCATTCACAAATATTGCTCAAAATATTTGAAAGCCCTCATATGAAAATGTTGCCAGAGATCTTCACGAGGGATAGTCACAATAATTTTCAAACCTTTATGTTCCCACCTAATTTTTGTCTCCAAATAATGTTTGTCAGTTTGATGATCCCCACCTATATGCCAAAATATATTCTTTAAATTATTATTGAATATTTATAAAATTGCATGTCTATCATCAAATGTTGACAATGGACTGCCAGAAAAACATATCAAAATGATGCATATGAAAGAAAGTCCAAAATTGGACCACCAAAAGATATTTGAGCACCGGCAACACGATTGGAATAAAGCTACAGCATCCTGAGATGACTGTTGTAAAGAGACCAGCACTCTTTGGTTGGTGTACACTGAAGCAATAAGATAGGTTAATAAATGTTAATAAATGTTCCCTTTTCCCCCTTTCTAATGCTTTTTACAAACTCAATCAGTCTCACTTTTTTTACTCGAAGTTTAATTTGCTTTTCCCATTTCTTCATGACTTTTGATTTTCAATGTAAATTAATTTGTGTTGTTTTCTATTTTCAAAGGAATGGGAGAAACCTGTGAATTTAAAAGCACATGAGAAAATTCAGATAGTAAATACAGAAATAAGACAATGAAAAGAGACTTCAATTTCTTTTTCTTGTTCCCTATTAATTCTACAGCTTCCATGAACCAGATGTTTGATTTCGCCTCTTGATCATTTTTCATTTATCAGTCTCATGGTTTTCAAATCCATACCTTCAGTGCAGACCCATATCCTGAACTCAAGACCTACACAAGTAGACCCTGATATTCTCAAATCATGTGCCCTGAAGATTTTCAAAATTCCCAAATGCATAAAATGTTACTGCAGGGCATTATTTTCCCTTACCACAATACATAGAGAGCAACAAAGTAGGTTGAAATATAGGTGCCAGGAAGTAAACTAATCTTGACCACTGGTAAAGCAGCCCATTCTTATATATTGGCCTAACCACAGAAGAAACTCAAACCCTTTCCAAGTCAGTTATGAAGATTTGAAATCCATTGCAGCCTTTCCCTGGCATATGCTCCATGTAACTAGATTCTAGGTTGTTATTATATAGAAAAAAGGGAGGAGGTAAGTTCTACAATCCAAGAAGCTGGTGAATTATTTTTCTTTGGGTGGGGGAATTTTTAGAGCTTTTAATATCCTGATGTACATTGCAACTGTTCAAGAGGGCTATAATATTTTTTCTCTCTGTTATGAAGAATATAGATCACACATACACACATATATATAAATTCTTCCTCGCATTTTCTGTTTGCAATATCTCTTTTGTCCAACTCCACATCATCTCATCCATTCCAAACCTCCTATGTGTTTCTTTTTCTGCATTTTTCTCACCCCTTATTTTGCTTATTTTATTTCCATTATATCACTTTTATTTGTTACCTTTTCTTAGTTTTCTGTCTACATGCAGCTTTGGTTTCCCAGTTTCCTGATTTCTTCTTTTCTATTTTGAATCAATTCTTATTGTCTCAACTCTGTGCATGTTTCTCTGCTCTCATGCAGAATTTGAGAACAGAGAGGCAGCTTCTGGGGCAACCCGCCCTGTCAGGGCACCCTGTCTCAGTCAGAGCTCATTTTCTCTCTGCTCCCAGACCTGCACCTGCAGCAGTCCGGGAAAACATAAAGCCAGTTACGAGCAAGAGGCTCAAGGACAGCTGTTGATCCTGAAAATGGTTTTAATTTGTTTCTGTCTCATTAGCTTAATGCTGATGCTGGTTCCAACCCCCTACCCCGCCCCCAGCTGCTGACCAAGCTCAGTGATTTTCTTTTTAACTTGGCTTGCAGCTTATCAGGTCTGAAGATGAAGCTGACAGCTCAGGCAACCTTCCCTTCATGACCCTGGTCCTTTGTGTCTGCTCCCCAAGGACTTTCATTCATCTCTGGGTGTACAGTAATTAAAAGCTAGAGGGGAGACTGTCCTCATTGGCATGACAGGCAAAATCCCATAAATAAATGCTTACAGTGCAGGAACCACCTTGTAAGTGTGGGCCTTGCTTTGATGACCAAGCTAGGAGAATTATCCACCTGACACAGGCCGCTGTGAATAGAAGTCCAGAGGCTGAATCGTCATAAATTGCTTTCAAAATTGACCCCAGAAGGCGATCCATTACTAAGAAAGACACAAAGCTTAAAGAAATGTTTTTCTTTTCAGTAAATGATTTAAGTTGCCCCATTTGAAAAACGGGGGCTTAGGTTTGAAATTGATCAAGTTAAGAATCTATTCAGGCAGAGTGCAGCAGGTAAATTTCTAAGACAAATAATAGTGCTGTCTCCTGGTTTGAATCTCAATTTCTCGGTATTTCAATGTGCAACGTGAACTTCACCTCATTTGTATTTACTACGTTTAATGACCTCAGTGTCCCTAGGCAGTGAGCAGTGGCGATCTAGGATAGCTGGCTGAGTTGGAGATATGTGGGTAGTTCTGCCTGGCCCTAGATGCCTGGAATTCTATGTTGAGAGCCTGATCACTGTGGGCTAATGTGTCCACATGAGTTTCATTTGAAGGGACCCAGCTCTTGAGCAGAGATTAATGAAATTGTTTAGACCTATGTGATGGTTAATTTTAGGTGCTGACTAGATTTAGGAATACCTACAAACCTGGTAAAGAATTATTTTAGATGTGTCTGTGAAGATGTTTCAAGAGTATATTGGCATATGAGTCTGCGTAGACTAGGTGAGGAAGATTTGCCCTCCATGGAGGCAGGCACCATCCAATCTGCTAGGGCAGGGGGTCCTCAACCTATGGTGAGTTATATAATTATTTCATTGTATGTTACAGTGTAATAATAATAGAAATAAAGTGCACAATAAATGTAATGCACTTGAGTCATCCCAAAACCATCCCCCCTGCAGTCAGTGGAAAAATTGTCTTCCATAAATACAGTTCCTGGTGCCAAAAAAATTGGGGACTGCTGTGCTAGGGAATCTGGAGAAATCAAAAACAAAGAAAAGGCGAATGTGCCTATTTGCTGGAGCTGGGATACATTCTTCCTCTCCTGTCCCAGGACAACTCCAGGCTCCCTGCCCTTTGGACTCCAGGACTTATACCAGCAACCCCAGATTCTCAGGCCCCTTGGACCTCAGACCTGAAGGTTCTACCACCGGCTTCCCTGTTTCTGAGGCCTTCAGACTTGGTCTGAGCCATGCCACCGTCATCCCAGCATCTCCAGCTTGCAGACGGCCTGTTGTGGGACTTCTCAGCCTCCATAATCATGAGCCAATCCCCTAATAAATCCCCTCTCATGTATCTATATACATCCTATTGATTCTGTCTCTCTGAAGAACCCTGACGAATATGACCTAATTGAGATGAAACAAATCTATAATTTTGACATTCCCTCCCTGCTCCAGGGCCCCTAGGGGTCACTTTCCATCACCAGGAGCCCTCTTTCTCCCCCCTCCCCGGCTCCCCTCTCCCCCTGCTGACCACCCTGGGAGGCATCTCATCTACCCATTCATTCAAATAGCATTTGTTGGTTTCCCACTGGGTGTCAAGAACTGGGCTGTGAGGCCTAGAGATTTGTGTGTAAGGGGTCCCACCTCACAGAAACTCACAGGCCAGGAGAGACAGAAGTGAGAAACACACAGTGATCCCAGAGGAGGAGGGAACCATGGTGTTTGGGATCCCAGAGGACAGTGTGATGAGGTAGAGGAGGACAAGGTGTAAGGTCCAAGGAAGCTCTCAGAGTCTTCCCCTTCCACAGCAAATTGTCTGCCTGGTGGCCAGCTCCTAGACAAGCTGTCGATGTCCTGAAGGCAGAGGTGTGTGTGCTCTGCTCACCAGGTATCCCCAGGGCCTGCCAGGCACCTGGCACAGCACCAAGCTTGCAGTGGCTTTTCATGCATACTGATGAATAAATCAATGTGATGACTTAGGTGCACCTTGAAGGATAAAAAATACTGAATTCAGTAAATGGAGAATGGGAATAAGTCATTTATTAATTATTCTGCTTTATTTAAATTATTTATATGTTTGAGTAGCCAATATAGTTACATCATTCAAAAACCAAAATAATATAAAATGAAAGACATTTGAAAAATCTCTCTTCTCACCTGAACCTCACCGTCCCTCTCCCCACCCCATCATACCCCACCCTACCTCCTGTGAGTTTTCATTCTTATTAGTTTTTGTATCTTCATGAAAATAAAATCATATACATATATATTTGTTTACTGTATGCTGTATAAACTCGCTGCTATTTCTTTTTTAATTCAAAAATATATCCTGGAGCTCTTTCCCTACGATGCATTGAGAGTGACTCTGTTTTACAGCTGTGCAGTACTCCGTTGTACAGATGTGCCTTATCTGGAAGCCCATTTTAGGCACCTGCATTTGAGTAGAGCTTTCCTCCTCCCCCATCTCTGCATCAAAACTTATCCTCAAAACATTATTCCCTTTTCAGCCATCTAATTTAGTAAACCAGTCATGCCCGTGCATTCAAAAGATGGAAATGTATGTTTGTATGCATACTGTGTCAAATAGTCCATTAGGGCAAATGTCTTACTTCAGAGGAGTCAACTCCCAAAGGAAGCAAGTGATGAATCATCTTGGTGCAGGAACTATGTCTCCAGGTCATTCATATTCTTGAAAGGGTCTGCCCATGCTGAAGACATTGTGCAGGCTCAGTTCATTCTGGTTGAGGAGAATTGATCCCATGGTGACCACTGCAGGTCCTGTTGGCTGCTGCTGAAGGAGTTATGGGAGGCAGGTGGCCTGCACACTTTCTCAACAACCAGCTCTCTGCCCACAGGTGCAACCCTGCCTGGCGGGAGGGTGGGGGATGGGTGGCTTCTAGTCAATTCCATTCTAGCTGTTCCAGAATGTAATAAAGACTGTACCAATATTCCTTGAACCGTGTTTTGTCCCTTAACTACAAACATTCTTAAAATTAAACCACATGATTTTATAGGTAATAGCATATTCAGTTTTGCCTAAGTAAATTCCTTCTAGCCAAATTGCTTGAGTGCATCATGTAGGGTGTGAAACCTGAGCCGAGAATAAAGGTAACATTTTTATGTTAGTAATTACTGCTGACTTGTTTTTTGCTTTTAGTATTCTAGGCAGCTCCGCTGCTTTGTGTGACTGCCTTTTTCAGTCATCTTTTACCTAGGGTTTCTCTTCTCTTAACACTTCTTGTTTTCATTTCCACAGTTGAGGAGCTCAGGCAGGACATGGGCTGTGTTCGTAGGGGTGAAAACACCAGACTCCGCTGGCTGCCCACTTGTTTTGATTGTCTTAATGATGATTGTGAATTGCTACAAACCTGATTGGCCCCCGGCCTCCCAATCAATCAGAGAGATGGCCCAAATGACCAAATGGACCACCCCATGCAGAAGTGGCTGAAAAGTCCATGATGGCTGGGGCAAGAGGGTACAAGCTATAACAGTAATGAATCCCCTGCCCCAAATCAGGGGAAGTCTTGTGCCCATTTATTCTCACTGGAGGACGGAAGTACTTGAGAAAAATACTTGTGATTTCAAATGCTGATGATAGAAGCCCTCTTAAGAAAGATCTTCGTTTTTGGTGATCACCCATTTAGATAGGGGCGAAATATCCCAAAGAAGAAAGCAGAACAAAGAAAGGGCTCCCTGGCCCTGCATAGAGAAGAGAAAAGAAGGACTGGGCTGCCCTAGGAGGCTGAGCAGAAGGGCAGGAGGCAGGAGTTGGGAGAGAGAAAGCCAGGGCCAGCCAAGTGTTCCTGGGGGCAGGGATGTTTAGAGAATGTCTAACATTCAGTTTTAAGTTATTTTCTGGGTTGTGACTCCTCTCTGTTGCATCTCCCAAAACCTCCAATAAAATCTGCTGCAAACACAGCCTGTGTCTATGGGACTGTGGGGTGGGGGGCACAGTGGCCAGTGACGTGAGGTGCTGGGGTATGGAGCAGAAGCCCTCACACAGCTGTGGGAACACAGCCCTTAGGCTGAGGATGTGGTGGCAGGAAGAAGTCTGAGCCACTGTGACACAGAGATACACACGCCCTCTGAGGATGCCCAGGGGTGTTTGGCGGGACTCTGTGTTTTTCACTTGACACGGGCTGGTGGCTCAAGCCATGTAGTTCAATATTACAGAAAAATTAACCCCATAAATATGGAGAACATGAAAACCCAGGTTGCTGACATCTCACTCAGTAACAAGTATAATTGAGATTAATTTATAGAAATTTTCAAAGAAAAGAATAGCGAGATGTCCTGGGTCCAAGTAATAAAAATTTTTCCTTAGTATATAGGTCAACAAGACAATGTAGCAGGTCAGAGTGCCACAATCGTGGGAGGGCAAGGAATGAAGCTTTATTTAAACCAACAAACAAACAAAAAGCTAAACTCAATGTCTGTTTCTGTTTGGAGTTTCCATTCTCCTCCATCACTCAGTATACACAGGGTTGCATCTGAGCTGGGAGAGGGAGGGTAAGAAGGGAAAGGTGTATATATATTGACAAGGCCTCTCTGATCATTGGACATCCATTGGCCCATGTGGTTGGCAGTGTCCCTCATTTCCAACCACAAGGCCCTGGCAGGTCCGGCTTACCCCGAGCTCCTCCTATGTCCTCACAGGTTCTCAAGAATGATTTGCTGCTTCTGGGCAACCCTCAGGGATAGAAAATCCTGCAGATCTGCCTGAGACTTTCATCATCTCTGGGTTACTCCTTGGTGTGTACAAAACATTCCACCCCTCCCATATCATATCGCGCTGAGGCACAGGGAGCTCAGACCCAACTCTTAAAGTAGTCGTACCTGGGAGCGAGGCTGCGAATCTGCCCTGTCATCAGCTCCCTCAACCCATTTGATGGTTTTATTTCCCCACCCCAGTGGGGAGAGAATCTGGGCCTTATCTCCTATCTCAGGGACCCCCACCTTCTAAGCACTCCTGTCTCCCCACACTGTGGTGCAACTCTGTGCACTGGGGCTCCCCAGTCTCCCTCACAGGAAGCCACACACTTATGTTATCAGATATTCCCCTAGATCTTCAGAAACTAAGCTTCTGAAACTCAAAAAGGCTGCTGTTGCACTGCTGGGCACTTCCTCCCTGCAGCAAAGGCCAAAGGGACAATGTCACCATTTGACCATCAGTGTCCATCACTGGGAGTGAACGGAAAGGCATTTGGCAGGAGGCTTCTTGGACCACCTGAGTTCAGGGTCAAAAAGGAGAGTGCTCCCAGGACACCTTGAACCAAGGAGTTTCTGCAATGATGGGATGTATAGACAGTGTTTGCAATTCTCTTTTACTGAGAATGAAGGTGAATTTTTTAAAATTGAAGTAGAAAGAATCTGACTTCTCCTAAAGTACTCTCTTTCTTATGCCTTCTTTAAGTATCCAAGTGCCTTCTACTATCTTAACTTTTATTCAAATCAGAGATTCTGAACGTGAGGTTCATGAACTCCCAGAAATTATATGCAAAACTGTCCAGGTGCCTTTTTCTGAGGTAAGCATTCATGGCTTTTTGTTTGTTTGTTTGTCTTCAAATCAGAATCTCCAAAGAATTTGTGACCTAAATAAGGTGAGGAATATTCCTCTCAGTCAAGGTCACAAACCTATTTCTCCTTGACTTTTGTGCTTCCCCTTGACCACACTTTGAAGCTCAGAAAATAACAAAAGGTTGGTTCAAATGAAAAATGTCATTCCATGCACTGAATTAAAACCTTAAAAGTTACCAACTTTAGCGCGGAATCCCTTCCCACAAGTTCAGCTTACGATGGCATCTTACAGGTTTGAGGGAAAGCTGGATGTGACACCTGTCACCTCTTGATCACAAGGGCTGGCTGTAAGGGTCTGCTTCTCCTTACTGTTCCAGGTGCACGCCTCCCGAGGCAGGACATCTCATCTTCAATCACAGTGTGTGGGCAGCTAAGCTCTCATGCCCAGACCTCCATAAACATAGCCCTTTGCCCAGGATAAGGCTCTCTTGCATGCATTGTATCATTTGCCCCTCACCACAACTCCAAAGGAGTTGATACAGAGACCTTGGCCCCATTTTACAGATGCAGAACTGAAGCACAGAGAAGATAATGACTATCCATGGTCCTGCCAGAGCTCACGCACAACAGGGTGCTGCCCACAGTTCTTTTAAAAATTGTTTTTAATTTTTCTTTCTTTCTTTTTTTTTTTTTTTGAAACAAGGTCTTGCTGTGTTGCCTGGGCTAGAGTGCAGTGGCATCATCATAGCTCACAGCAACCTCATGCTCCTGGGTTCAAGCGATCCTCCTGCAGGTGCCCACCACATCTGGATAATTTTTTCTTTTGTAACAATGGGATCTCACTATGTTGCCCAAGCTGATCTCAAACTCCTGGCTTCAAGCGAGCCCTCTGCCTCCGCCTCCCAAAGTGCTAGGATTACAGGAGTGAGCCACCATACCCAGCAAGAATTGTTTTTAATGAAAAGTAATATAAGGCACTCATTTTTGTTTTGATGTTCTAGTATGGGTTGAATTGTGTCCCCTCAAATATTCATATTTTGAAATCCTAGCCCCAGAACCTCAGAATGTGACCTTATTTGGAAAGAGTGTTGTTGCAGATGTAGTTAGGTGAGATGATGTCAGACTAAAGCAGGGTGGGCCCCTAATCCAATATGACTGGTGTCCTTATAAAAATGGAAAATTTAGACACAGACACAGACACACACACAGGGAGAATGCCATGTGAAGATAAAATCAGATCAAAGTGATGCTTCTACAAGCCAAGGAATGCCAAAATTGTTGGCAAACCACCAAAAGCTGGATGAAAGGCATGGAACAGATTCTCAAAATCCTCCTATGGAACCATCCCTGCTGGCACCTTGATCTTGGATTTCTGGCCTCCAGAACTATCAGACAATAAATTTCTGTTGTCGAAGCCACCCAGTTTGTGACACTTTGTTGTGGCAACCCTAGGAAACTAATACATGCCTCATTTCACAAATTTTAAAAATTAAAGAAATAGATGAAACTTAGCTTGGTATACGATATTAAGACAACACAGAAATACCTAAAATAAAATGTGAAATGCTCCCTTCACCATCCTAATACCATCCCTTTCCCAGTATAACCACAGTTATATTGGGTAGTTACTCTTCTAGAATTTTTTCTATGCATTTACACACACATTTGTAGAGATGTCAGGATGTACTTTTTAACCCAGTTTTTCTTTTCTTTCTTTTTTTTTTAAGTAGATAAAGAATTTTTATTTTTATTTATTTATTTTTGAGAGAGAGTCTCTCTCTCTGTCACCCAAGCCAAAGTGCCATGGTGTCAGCCTAGCTCTCAGCAACCTCAAAATCTTGGGCTCAAGCAATCCTTCTGCCTCAGTCTCCCCAGTAGCTGGAACTACAGGCGCACACCACCACACCCAGCCAATTTTTGCTATTTTTAATAGAAATGGGGTCTTGTTCTCGCTCAGGCTGGTCTGGAAATCCTGACCTCAAGCAAACCTCCCGCCTCAGCCTCTCAGGGGTACTAGGATTACAGGCATGAGCCACCACAGCCGGCCAACCCAGTTTTTCTAACTCTGGGTTTTTATGACATGTTATCATTCTCTCAGATACCTGAGATAATATTTACTCTTTCAGTTATTAATTCAAAGTATTCTTTCTGTTCAACAATTCTTGAGTGAGTGTGTGCTGTGTGTGTGCCTGTTTCAATAATTGTTCCCAGGAAGAAAGAAAAATTCAAACAAAGGGAACTTTCTGAGACAAAATGCACACATTGCAAAAGCTTTCAGAGATTATAAAAATGGATATACTAGCTTTACATTCCTTCCACAGCTAGGAACCAGGTGAAAGGTGTGAAATACAAGTTTTATGAGATGTCTTCCACTAAACTCAGAGGGTAACCTCTACCCTCACATAATCACAGGTAGGAGTTATTTACACACAAAGATTTGACCAACACCCTCCAAGTTCTACCTGTTAAAAATACATCTTTTCCCGCTGCCTGGACAAGGTGCTACTCTCTCCTTCTATCAATTCAGAAATTTTCGCTTTTTAAAAACAAAGCAAAACAAAAAAGACAACACTCTCTCCAGATGGCCACTGTTGCAGAGCACATATGGTGCTGGGAGGAAAAGAGCCTCACACTCCTGTAGTCTCTTCCAATGGATACGTAGACTAAAGTTCTAGAATGCTCAGTCTGAAAAAGAGTGGGGTCGGGGGAAGCTCAGGGACTGAGAGGGGAGTCAGCAGACAGGTCTTGCAGCCCTGGGTGGCCTGTTCCTGAGCCTAGTGCCCTCTCTGCCTCACCCAGCACAGTTCCTAGAATATTTCATTCCCTGAGTGCCAAACCAATGAGGCATCCCTGTGCGATGGCCAAGCTGGAAAATCATTCATTAACCATGCTGCCCATGGAAAGTAAAAGTGGAAGAGAAAGCCTCACAACAGGAGACTGAGGCAGAGAAGAGAACCCTGGAGTCCTGAAGTCCAAAAGGAATAAAAGGAGAGAAAGGAAGACACAGAGCAGCAGTGTGGGAGGGGAGGGGTGACCAGAAGGGGTATGGACAGAACAGGCCTTGGCCTGACATGGCTGGCTAGCCTCCGAGTTTGGCCCACCATGGTTAATTTTATGTGTCAACTTGGCTGCATCATGGTGCCCAGATACTTGGTTAAACATTATTCTGGATGTTTCTGTGAGGGTGCTTTCTATGGATGAGGTTAACATTTAAACCAGTGTACTTTGGGTAAGGCAGACTGCCCTCCATAATGTATATGAGCCTTCAATTAGTTGAAGGCCTTCATAGAGAAAGACTGACCTCTCCCAAATAAGGAGAAAATCTGCCAACAGACTGCCCATGAGCTCAAACTGCACCTCTTCCCTAGGTTTCCTGCTAAGAATAGCCTGCTGATCTATTTTGCAAATTTTGCAGTTAGCTTCCACAATTGCATGCGCCAATTCCTTAAAATACATTCTCCATCCCCTCAACTCTCTGTCCTCCCACTATTGATTTTGATTCCCTAGAGAACCAGGAACTTTCCCTATTGGTTCTGGACAGGATAGGATAGGATAGTACAAGATAGGAACTTACCCAGTATCAGCAGAATGGGATAGGAAACTATCCTATTGGTTCTGTTTCTCTGGAAAACCCTGACTAATATAACCCCCAACAATTTCTACCCTCCCTGTATGTCTATGCCACTCCTCGTGTCAAAAGGTAGGGCTTATTTCCCCTCCCTTTGAATCTGGGCTGGCTCTGTGATTTCTTTGTCCAATAAAATATGGCAGATGTAAAATTCTGAGACTTCAAGTCCTTGAGAGGCCTGGAAACTTCCACTTCTTTCCTCTTAGAACCCAGAGGCCATGCTTTGAGAAACCCAAGCCACACAGAGAGACTATGTAGGGGGAAAAACAGCCTCCACTGAGGCTTAAGCACTATCTTACATTTTCCAAAATCAGACGAGCCTCAGATGACTATAGCTTCAAATGACATCGCATGGAGCAGAAGAACCACCCAACTGAGCTCTGCCATCTCACAGCATCATGAGAAATAATAAAACTGGTGTTGTTTTGAGCCACTAAGTTTTGGGCTGGTTTGTTACACAGCAGTATATAACCTTGAAATTTGGCTCAAGGTAGACCCTTTGCTAACAGTTAAGTTGTCCTGGGTGGCTTTGTCTATGTCTATCAAGAGCCCATTTGGCTCCCCAGAGAAGGGTTGACCTTATTTTCAAACCTAAGAGCCCCGTTTCCTAGATCTTCAAGAAGTTTCTGCCAATCATGCCAGGGCTGCAGCTAGAGACAAATTATACTACCAAACCTGTGCTTGAACTCACCAGCTAAAAACTCCTCCTCCCCCAGTGCTTTCCAACAGCCAATGATTTGTTCATTAGCAAATAAGTGCCTTGCACCCTTTATCATGTTGAGCAAAGTACTATTGTTGTTGGGGTAGAAGCAGAAACTTTGCTAAGGAGTCATTTACATTAACTCCACTGTACTTTCTTGGGAGGAACGTGGCCTTGATGGCTTCCTTTCAATTACACTGCATTGCCCAAGGTCATTATCCAGTGGAACTAGGCCAAACTGCTCATAAACTTCACTTTGTGACCTACCACAGGAATGTCCTCCCTCTCTCAAGAAGGGGATTCATTTCATTCTATTAGAAGTTTGATATTAAGACCTAGCAATAATATTAAGACCTGTATAATGTAGATTTAACTTAAAAGACTATAAGAAACTCATATAATCTCATGATAACAGGGCCTAAAATTTATATTCTACACTCAGGTGTATAAAAAATGCAATTTATCTATTTCCTATAAATAATCTGACATTCTTTAGGCCTACCTTATTGATTAGTTGGGAGGGAGTGTTCAGATGCAAAATTTGAATTTGCCACTATTTATGGCAGCAGTCTCTTTCAGTGTAAGCCAACTTTCTTAAATGACTCAGCTTTCTCCTCCTCCTGCTCTCTGGCGGAGGGTGGACAAGTGTGATGGAGTGTATACAAGGGCCTGTATCCACATGGGGAGCTTCAGACTCTCACTGTTCTGCTGGGGAGTGAGACTTCTGGTCCAGTCGCTGGACTGATGACCCTACGAGTACATGTGGCTCCAGACATTTGTCCCAGTCATAAACTGTCCAAGCTGCTCCCAGGACTGTCCTCCTCTAGTATCCTATTTGCCAAAACCCAAGGGGCCTTCCAACCCTAGCAGGCCCCACACAACGATGCTGCCCCAGCTCACCTGCTGCAATAGGGTACTACCCTACCACACTAGTGGTACCTGAGCACGGGTCTTCTTCTAGAGGCTTGCCACCCCTTCTCTCTCCCTAGGACATCCAGAAGAGCATGTCATTAGCCGTTTCCCCTTGGTGACTTCAGATTCCCCTACATCTGGATGTTTTTGCTATAGACCCCCTGGTGTAAGGAGATACACATCTGAGTTCCTCCTTTCTCTCTCTGCTTACAGTTTACCAGGGCTGGAAGGGGTGTTTTTCTACTATTTCTTCCATGACCTGGGTCCTCTGTATGCTATAGAATAGGGTTTGGCAAACTTTTTTTTTTTTCATAAAAGGCCAGGTAGTAAATATTTTAGGCTTTGTGGTCCATATGGTCTTTACAACAGCTGCTCAACTCTGCTGTTGTAGTATAAAAACAGCCATAGACAATATATGAATGAATAAGTGTGACTGTATTCCAATACAGTTTTGTTTGCAAAAACAGGTGGAGGGCTAGATTTGCTCTGTGGGTCACAGCTTGCCAGCTCCTGCTATGGAAGAAACCACATGATATGAGTCTTCCAGGCATAAATCTTGATAAGGGAATGTAGTGGATTAGAGATAACCACAGGTATTTGCATACTCAAATTGTGGCTCCAATTGTGGCTCTATGAATCTTTACCTTAAATCTGGTTGAGTTTGTGACTGCTTTAACCGATAGAATACAGTAGAGGTGACAAGGTGTCCATTTCTGGTTCAGTCCATAAGAGACTGACAGATTCTTCTTTCTTTTGGAGCATTCATTCACTCTTGATATCCTGAACTCTGCCATGTAAAAAGTCTAATTACCCTGGAAAGACTATGTGAAAAGGCCCTGAGATCAAGAGGAGATGAGAGGGGTGCAGTGGAGCCCAGCTTTCCAGCTGTCCCCTGCAAGGAACCAGGCATGTGAGTGAAATTGTCATAAGTCCTCTAGGGAAGCCCAGCTGCCAGCTGAATGCCACTGAGTTCCCCCAGCCAAGCCCCATGTGGGGGAAGAATCACCCAGCTAAGCCCTGTCCATATGTGTGAGCCACAGGAATGATTGTTCTCCGAAGTCAGTAAATTTAGATAGATTGTCAGGGCAGGTTATGGTTAAAAGTTGCCTGGATTGATTCAAAAATATTATTCTTATTCCACTTAAAATCTAACAAAGTCACTGAATCTCATTGTTTCCTCCTCTTAGTAAATACAAGATAGAGTTTCACCGATTGACCTCTTGTCTTATATTTTGGAGCATTAAGAAGATTTAACTTTTCCTACCAAAAACTTCCAGCCAAAAGATTCTTGAAAGAAATATGTGCAAATCAAATGGAACGATAAACTGTCTGGGAAATGAGAAGATTTTAGCATTGTGTTTGACAGGTATTACATTTTTACTGGCATGTAGGGGCTTGTAGCTTCCTTGACATGATTATGTAATTCCACAGGGTGGCACACAGGACAAGATGTGTCTATTCAAGCATAGCAAGGATAAAAAGGATTAACTGTAATGTAAGTCTTTTCTCCCTTCTTTCTGCCTTTCCAGATGGGCTCTTGCTTTGTGGTTGTCAGCCCCTGGACTTTCCTTTTTGGTGCACAATCTGGATAATGGACAGATTTTACCAAGAAAAATAATTGCAGCGAGACTGTACTTCCCCAAGTGTTTCTGTGGGGAGCACAAATTGAGGCTCTGGGGTGGGGATGGAGGTGGAGAGGGAGTATAAGAGCCATTTGGAAATAAGAGGAAGGCCAGGATGGGAGTGAAAGAAACAGATTGTCAGCCTTTGTTGTGAGTGGGAGACATTGTGCTGGGTGCAGGTGGGGTGAAAAATCTGTAGTGGAGAACTGGGAATGGAGAACAGATTTATGGAGAAGCAGCTGCTGCCTGTGTGAAAAGCAGTGGCAGAGAGGAGAAGGGAAGATTGATACGAGGTTTTGTTAGACATCATGTTAGACCGTCCCCACCTCCATCCCTTTGGTCGTTTCTAAAAGACTAAACAACATTGGATTTGATAAAAAAGTTTGATTATCACACATGCCTATTGTAAACTGAGGGTTTTTTTTTTCTTTTTTCAAAAATATCTTTTAGAAGAGTGAAATCATAACCAAGCCCCTACAAAGTTTCTCATATTATGGGCTCACTATTATTTACTGTACTTTATTTCTAACAGGTAGGTGCCGTTTTGGAAAGGCACATTGGCCTAAAATGATCTCAAGCAATGCCCGTTTTGGATGATTCTGTAATCAGCTGATGGAGTCAGTAAGAAAAGAGCAAAGATAGTTAATACAGATTTAGTTGTTTATTTCTGGGATATCATCTCATAATTGTAATTGGTGATATTGTCTATAGTATCCTTTCAAAGATCTTTCAAAAACAAAATGGCACATGCTTGCTTATGGTGTGAGATCAAACATAAACATGAACAACATGAATAAAAATAAAAACAAGTGACCTAATATTTCACAAATGAGTACTAAATCCTTGGAATGACATTTCCAGTGGTGGCATAATACATTGTGTCAAAGATGCTGTTTCTCTGACAACTTGGATGGAAATAAAAACGATGCAGTCTGGAACACTGTGGGGAATGATTCAAAAAGTGATGCTAGTCATTTTTTAATGATTTCTCCTGTTAGAAAAAATAGGATATTTCTTTACATGTGATTGTTTTACTTGAGATCATACAGACAAATGTCTACTTCTTTTCTGCTTGTCCACTGTTTCTTTCCATTGACACTGCACAAAAGCTAAGCCACACTGAGTCCCAGCTATGTTCAGGGCTCACAATATATCATTTACAGGCCATTTACATAATACAAGAAAAAATAAAACTTTTGTCTAAATTTCATATATTTGTATTGAGTTTAGGGTCTTTGTCATTCCCCAAATACTTGTTTTTGCATTTCTTAATATGTGTAAAAAGTTCCAGAAAACACTCAAGGTGAAATCTCAGACTCTATAATCACATACACATGTGATTCTTGAGATTGGCATACAATTTTATAATATTATTTCAACTTTCCAATGAAGAGAGTAGAAAAGGAGTTAAAAGAAAAAGTTATGTAATCCTTGTGCTGATTTGGTATGAGAGATGCTATGATTAGGGGCATCTAGTTTTCTATTGATCCACCGTTGATCTAGAGTAGAGGCCATGACTTAGTATGGTCAGGTCAGATCTAACCCATGGACTTGCTTTGTTTGACTTGCACCGTGTCTTTGTTTCTTTAAGTTTTAGTCAGTTCCCTTTAGATAAGGATTCTACAAATCACCACTGCCCACTTACACCTTGCTTGCTTAATCATGCACGTTATCTTACTGATAGACAATTTTTTTCTCATCTTTGATGAGATTTTATAGAAATTTGTTCCATAAGTTGACCATAAACCTACAAAGCAATTTGATTATGAGTCAGTTGCTTTACCATTTCCAGATTTACTATAAGTGACCTCAGAGGAAAAGGGGGATCATTTGGTTGGCTCTCCCTGTGGCCTTCTACATGTTATGCTTTAGTTTATTTATAACTTTAGATCTAAAAATAATATTGTAGCACCCAAGTTACCACTGATGGTATTGGATTATTCCCTCCCAACAAAGGCCCTGGGTGTTGTGGAAATATGACATGGAGGCTTTCATACTCAAGAACATCCAAACTACACTCCCTGAAGGAAAAGTCTATTCCGATACTGAATAAAACCTGGCTCAGGCATTCCACACATTTCTTAAAGGCCTACGAGGAATCTATAGCATGTTCCACCTTTCAGCCTTCATTGCATGCTTTTTTGTCCTATTTTTGTAGACTGAACAAAAATTAAAAGATTATAAGAGATGACCTTATTCTGGAAAAACCATGTCAATCTCATTAGCACCTACTTGAAACGATAGTCCTGTGTGTTAGAATTCCTTAGTAAGTCTCCTTTTATTTTTCTAGAAAAAAAGTCTGGGTAGCAGTAATATGTGTTTAAAAATAAAAGCCAGCTGCTCATCACACATTCACAGCTCCCCCCACACCCCCACCCTTCTTTGCAGGGCATACAGGAAGTCAAATTTTCAGTTTTGTTTTGCTTTTTAAAAATCTACTGCAAGGCTATTTTCTGTTTAGATGGATCTGGTGCCTGGAAGTGGGTATTTTTGTGCCCTTCCTCCCTAAATAAAAGAGGTATTTATCCATTTAACACATTGTCTATTTCAGCATTTTTTAGACCAGAGGGACTAGAAAAAACAGACATTTTGGAAGACTCATGTGCTATTGCCCCAATTAATAAAACTACATTTTAAGCAAACATTTTGTTCTCTTACCTGCTTTCTTTTTAGTGGTAAAATATCTAAGATATCAGATATAGTAAGTTAATTACAAAAATGGCCCCATTCTCTGACCCTCCTCATATCCAAGCTCTTTGCAAAGTGACTTTTAAGCTCCTCCCATCAAGAAGTAGATTCTATTTCCTCACTCTTGAATCTGGGTTGGTCTCATGATCCTCTTTGGCCAGCATGGCAAAAGTAGTGGTATGCCAGTTCTAAGCCTAGTCCTCAAGAGGCCTTGTATACTTCTACTCTCTTGAAATCTTATTGCTGCTTTTAGAAAATGCTGGGCTACCCTGCTGGAAGGATGAGAGACCGCATGGAGCAGAGCCAGGTCTCCCCAGCTGAGGCCCTTCCAGACCAGGCAGACCCCAGCCAACCTGACAGCCGATCACAGACAGTGAGAGATACTTGCCGGAATCAACTTAGCCCAGCCCACACCAACAGGACTGCTCAGCCATCCCATAGACTTGTGAAAAATAAGGAAGAGTTGTTTTTAAGCTGCTATATTTAGCAGCAGTTTGTTATGCAACAATAACTATTTGATACACTTCTGCATAAAATATGCATTTTTAAATATATGCACATGTATTACAGAAAGCATGAATTTAGATGCAACGACACCGTAGTTTGGGATTTAGTGTCAGCTTCACCATGTTCAAATCCCAGCTTTATCACTCACAAAAGGTGCAGCAAGTTAACCTCTCTAAACTTTAGTTTCTTCATGGCAACTAAGGAAAACAGTACATTGTAGCACTATCATAAAAATTGGAAATGATATACATGAAGTGCTTGGCAAATAGTAAGGACACAATCAATGAAAGACACTGGTATGTTCATGTGTATGTGGATGTCTGCAATTGTGTGGCTTGTAACTGGTAAGTTTCACCTTTCTAGGGACACAGGGATGACAACCAATAAGTGGCTCACTGTGAAAGTGGTCTATATTTCTGGTCCTCACAAGGAGAATAGCCTAAACTCCAGCACCTCTAAGGAACTTTGTTTTCCTAGCAATATCGCAAGGTGCTTCTCCCTGGAGACCCAGATATTACGTGGCTCAGACCTTCACCCTCCAACCCATCGCCTTCAATTCTGCTGGCCTTCTGCTGTGGCTCAGTGTGACTGCACGGGCCTTGGTCTGTCTCCAGCTTACTGCTGTTGTCTCATTGCTCCTCCCCTGGTCTTCAGGACTGCTGACATGCTGACATTATCACTGAGGCCGTGAGCCTGTCTTGTCACCCTTCCCATTAGTCTTTTATCAGGTCCTCATCATGACAGCCCTTTCTCTCTCAGCACATGGCTGGACTACATTTCCCAGCCTCTGAGTATCTGGGGAAGCTGTGTGACTAGTCCTCAATAATGGAACTTTGATGCAGGAGTGACGCGTAAATTCTAGGGGAAAACATTGACAAGTGAGAGCACTTTCTCCGTGTTCTCTTTTCGCCCCTAGGTTAGCTGTTTGGAAGGTATAGAGTGGAAGGCAATTGTGGCATATGGGATGACAAAGGAATTAGAAGGAATGACACTGGATGTCCCTGTCATCACCTGGAAAAGAGCCATCCAGCAGAAGGACTTGACCAGGAACATCTGCATTGGATCTCCCATGCATTAGAAATAAGTTTTCACTGAGTCTCTGAGATTTTAATGGTCACTTGTTACCACAGCATTGCACAACATATCCTGACTAATACATACTTTGCTTTAGTTTCTTAACTAAAACATTTCTTAATATGCTTTGGTTTTTTGTTTCTTAACATGCTCCTAGCATAACAGCTATGATTTGTCTCATTGCTTCTCCCAGATCCTTTGTATCTTTAAACCCAGGCAAGTTCCCTAGAAGTTGGGTGGAAAGAAAATATAAATTAACTCAACAAATATTTATAGAATGCCTACTATTTGCTGGGCAGTGGGCTAGGCACGGAGGTTATAGAAATGAAACACAAAAATGACAATAACATACTGCCTTGCTCAATATTACACCTCCCAGGGCTGAATTCTGACATCTCTACTCTGCTCCCAAGAATAAATTCCCTGCCCATTCCAGATCCTGCAGGAAGGTTAAGTGACAGCCTTTTTCTCTCTACTTATCACTCACAAGTCTCAGTCCTCAGGCTACAAGGCAGCTCCAACATATCTTGATACTTTTCCCTCTTAGAAGATCCACTGGAACCTCCTATTAAGAAGATGCCCCAGACCGGGCGCGGTGGCTCACGCCTGTAATCCTAGCACTCTGGGAGGCCAAGGCGGGCGGAACGCTCAAGGTCAGGAGTTCCAAACCAGCCTGGGCAAGAGCGAGATCCCGTCTCTACTAAAAAAATTACAAAGAAATTAATTGGCGAACTAAAAATATATAGAAAAAATTAGCTGGGCATGGTGGCACATGCCTGTAGTCCCAGCTACTTGGGAGGCTGAGGCAGAAGGATCGCTTGAGCCCAGGAGTTTGAGGTTGCTGTGAGC
>CAUYRT010072401.1:0-22112 GCA_963574885.1 Lepilemur ruficaudatus
TTTGTCTACTTAGTCTCAGGTGAAATGCAGTTAACACTAACTTTTAAAAGAACAGCCTTTTCCTGTGTTTTACGAATATTCCCAGAAAACTCTAGTTTTAACTGTAAAGCCGGAAGTACTTTTTTTTTTTTTTTTTTTTACCATATCCTGAGATGCGCCTAGTAAACCCAGAAGGCCTTAAGAAACAACCCATAGCTCTTCCCCTCGCCCTCCAGTTCCAGGAATCCACTGGAATTGATTCTTTGAATAACATGGTTCATTATGCCTTAGCCAGAGCTTGACCATGAAAGAACTTCTGCTGGGAAGACCTGAGGGTGTCACCTCTAACGCGCAGAAGAGGCTGGGTTATGCGATTTCTCTGTTTTATCCCTTCCTACTTCCATACACTATCCTCCTGGATCCTGAGGGCCACTAACTGCCGGCACACCCAAATGAAACAACACACGGGAGTTGGGGTTCGACACACACGGAAGTGGTCTGGCCACGATCATCAGGTTTCTGGGAACGGAGTAAAGTGGAAGGAAGGGAAGGAAGCTGATCCTTGGACCGAGAATCTCAGTGTGGCACGTCCTGTGTGCCCGAGGCGTGCTGGCTTCACGGGAGTTAGAAACACTAGAGCTGACGGGGCTGTTTTTGACCCTCTGTACCTTCTTTTCTGCACTTAAGAGTTAGTTCAGTTAGAGGAGGGGAAACTGGCTAACTGAAGGTCTAGGTCGCCGGCGGGTGGTCAAAGGCCGGGTTTTTGTAGGCCACCAGGTGCGTGTCGTAGCGCTGCAGGTGTGGCGCCCGGGCCCTCCTGCAGAGACACGCGGACAGCACCAGGGTGCAGACGAGCAGCAGGCCGAGGGCGGCGCACAGCCCCGCGAGCACCAGCACGACGCTGGGCTTGGTGGTGAAGGCGGCGCACGCCCTCCTCCAGCCCCACGCCCGCGGCTGGCTCAGGCCCGCCCTGTTGGCCGCCAGCACGCACACGCGGTACGTGGTGCCCGGCGACAGCCCGTACAAGGTGTGCTGCCGGGCGGTGGCGTAGATGCCCACCACCGACTGGTTCTCCGCCCGGCCCTCTGCCGAGTAGCGGATCTGGTACCCGTGCACCACCGAGTTGGGGGCACACCAGTGGACGAGCGCCGACGTGTCGGTCGTCTCCGACACCCCCTGCAGTCTCGGAGGGTCTGGGATGGTGTCCTCCCCGCTGAGGCCGGGACACATGCACCGCGAGCGCCTCTGCAGCTCCGCACACGGGGTCTGGAGGTGCTTGCAGGGGTGGTAATCACAAGGGACATCAGGGAGAGGCGCTGCCACCTCCTCCTTGGTCCCCTCTTCCTCTTCACTGTAGTCATCCAACAGGAGGATTGGAATGCCATCCCCGGAAGGACTCGGGTGGGGAGCCCGAGGGGTGGTCCGCGACCTCTGGTCGGGCTGGGGTGTGCTCAAGCCCTTCCACGAGGTAGGCAAGGGGCCGGGACGTTTGCTGGCCAATGGCGTGGAGGCAGCTGAGACGTTAGGCTCCAGGACAAGCCTGGCAGCATGTTCTCCTCGGCGCTCTGTCCCGGCTGTGCTGGCAGCCCTGGGTGGAACGCTGGAGTTGCTGCGTCCTGCTGTAGAGTTGACAGTGGAGGGGGCAGTCCCCTCCCCTGCATCGCTGGGCGGCCATGCAGCTTGTGTGAGGGAATCCACACCTAGGGAGGGGGCCTGGGTGACACTCTGTTGGCCTCCTGCAGGCAGAGTGGAGGGGGCTGTGCCCGGGCGGGTGGAGGGCCCCTGTGGAGTCGGTGCATAGGCCCAGTGGTCCGAGGAGGGTGGGTTTGAAGCAAGGAGGGTGGTGCTTTGGTTCGACTGGCACACACCAGGCAGCTGGGAGAGTGAAAATGGCGCTGAGAAGAGGAGGCTGGAGCCCGCGGTGGGTGCACACACGGTGTCTGCTGCCCTAGAGGGGAAGCCAACCAGTTAGAAGATCTGGCTTTAGGGATGCTTCTGGGCTGGGCTTTGTATCCTCAATGCAGGGGTGCCCTCTTGCCAAGACTTGTCAACACGTTTCTGCCACTCCACACACATCACCTCACTGACGCTAGAGGAAACTTTTGAACGAGGCTCCCATCATGCTTCTCACTGGGCATCAGATAAGAAAATGGAAGTTCAGAAAGAGGAACTAGCTGCCCAAGGTGCCGTGGCCAGCAAATGGCAGAGCCTAAACCCAGGCAGGCACTGTGGCAGGGAGTCTAGATTGTCTAAGTGTAGTTTGCCATTTTGTCCTCACCTGTCTGCTTCCTGGCAGTGAGTGCTAGTAATAACAGTCATACGCGCTACCATTTCTGAATGCTTCCCTCGTGTTAGGGACTATTCTTCACACTTTACTGTATCAACTCATTTAATCTGCACTACTTTATGAGGCAGGCGCTATTATCCCCATTTTACAGGTGAGGGGGCAGAGGCACAGAGAGGTTAAGTAACTAAGCCCAATCAACAGTAGTAAGAGGTATGAAGCCAGACAACACAACTCCAAAGCCTGTATTCTCAACCTCTTCATGAACGTGAGAGAGAGACTGACCCTCGACTGCTAAGGGTCTGAGTGCTTATGTTTGGAGGCAACATGGAAGGGAGGAGACTGAGCCCCACTTCACAGCTGGGCTTGGGTGGAAGGTGAGAAAAGAATCCTGCAGGATGGGGAGGGGGTTGTCTCTCCCTGAGAAGCTGGTGAAGCTGGTTTGAGAATGCTCAGAACCAGTGCCCCCAGTCCTCCAGCCCCCATCCTCCTCTGGTGGCCAGCCTGGATGTCCCTACTGCAAAAGCAGTTCTTCTAGCCAACAGCCTTTGTAGAAATTCTTTTCTGCTTGTCCCACAAGAACCCTGTAAGGCCACTGGCTTGGGACTGAATGACCCAGGAGCAGGAGGTCAGGCTTCATCTCGGGGATTCAGTGGGGCCCAGTGGTTAACAGAACAGTTTTGGAGGAAGATAGAAGATAGACACTGCCTCCTCCATCCAATGGCTGCAAGCACCTCACCTCCGTTCCTCTTATCTGTAAAACAGGGCAATGATAGCACATGCTTTGGCAAAGGCAAGCTAGCCAACTGTTCGCTCAGCTCACTTTCTTTTCCTATTGGACACACAGCCAGACTACCTTTCCCAGCCTCCCTTGCAGGTAGGCGTGGCCTGTTGACTGACCCTTGGCCAATGAATGTCAGCGGAAGTGAGGGGACCTGACCCATTAAAAACCTCCCAGTCTGCCCCTCCGTGCTCTCTGCCCTTCTGGCTGGCCGGAATGGAGCCAGAACTTTCATTGCCTGGGTTCCTGAGTGTAAGTACACGGGGTTGAGCCACCCTGCCCAACTCTGCCAAGGTGCCCAGCACGGTCACGTGAGCAAGACGTAACCTGGAGAACTTCAGCTCCTGAAGCTGACACTCACTCCTCAGCCATCTGCTTTGTGAAGGTGTTACCTGTTTAGGACAGTTCTGTTTGTGTCCATGAGCAGCCAGGACAACTCACAGCTGCAAGTGAGGGGGTTGCCAAACAGGTTGATGGATAGGATCTGGGAGGAAGCCAGCGTCCAAGGAGGGAAGGAACTCAAGTTACAGCTGAAATACACACAAAAAATCAATTAAGTCAGGCTTTTACAATCGGGTCAAAAATATTCCTGCATGGTAGTGTCATGGGAAAACCATTCTGATAGGGGTTAGAGGATGTCGCTTGGCACAAAACCCTTAATGATCTCGGATTTCATTTGTTATCATCTATAAAACAGAGATATCAACCTAACTCAGGCAATGTCATCCCTCATATCAAATGGGGACAATAATCCCATGTTCAATGGTTATATCAAAATGAGTCTGTGATGATGAGTGTTTATAAATGTAAATCTATACACAAAAGTAGATATTGTTATTATACATCAGTGAAGAGAAATGACAAATTCTTCATGAGAACACTACTGAACATATACTGCTGCAGCTGGACTGTGGCTGATGGCACTCAGTGCCAGTCTTTTGGAAGATGCCTTGCTTAAGTGCATCAATTAGCTCTTACTAGGGAATATCCCCAAACTTAGTAGTTTAACACAATAAATGTTTATTCTTTTACATGATTCTGTGGGTTGGCTCAATGGTTCTTGTGGTCTGGGCCAGCTCAGCCAGGGCCAGATGATCTAGGATGGCCTCACGTATATGTATCCTCAACTGGGTGTGCTGGGACCTCTGTCCACGTGTCTGTCATCACCCAGGAGGCTGGCTGGGCTGGTTCACATGGTAGTGGAGGGGTCCCCATGGGCTTGCCCCAGTGCTCAACTGCCTTCTAGTTTCTGCTGACATCACATTTGCTAAGGCCCTACCAGCCTAAGCAAGTCACATGGCCAAGCCCAGCTTCAAGAGGTGTAGAATCAGACTCCTTGAAATATGAGAGGAGCTGCAATCACATTGCAAAGGGGTATATGCACAGGGATGGGAGGAATTACTACAGCCATGTTTGCAAATGGTCTACCACACCTAGCAATGGCAGCTCCGCTCCCGGCTCCTTTCTCTTTCTTCCCTAGAGTCCCACGGAGTGTTTGGCCGCAACTCTCTCCACTCCCTGAATCTCCTGGCCCTCCCAGATTTTGCCTCCTTTACACATACTCACTTAGAATTCATCACACACAACAGGAGCTGTGCTTTACCTTCAAGGCTCTTCTGACCAAAGCATGGGAACCTGCCTACCCCTACAGCATGGGGCGGGGGGAGGCTGATGTTTTGGACAAGGAAGGACATACCACCCAGATCTGCTCTATCACTTCTAGCCAGTGCGGAGGTGACAGTTGTTACCTCTAAAATACCAGATACACATGAGTGTCATTTATATTAAAACTTAAGCCATACCCACATATGCAAGTGTATATATGTGTGCGTGCTTGTTTTAGCAGATTTCACACAGCTAAAGTGGAAATCTTAGGATGAGAGTTTAGTTAGCATTTTGTTGTGCAAAGGGAATGGGAGAGGAAGAGGATTATGTTTTTTTTTTTAGCAAGTAACATAGCTGGGTACTTTACATATATTATCTCATTGAGATCATTATGACAATTCAGTGAGGTAGACAGTATTTTACTCATTTTACAGATAAGGATAATGACTCAGGGTGAAAGGTGCAATTCGCGCAAGTGGTTCTTTCTGCCGCCCCCTGCCACCTGCACGTGATAAAGACAAGTTGCATTGCCACCCACATGCTGACGTAGGAAAGGGCCTGGCTGGTGTCCTGACCCATGGCCACGTTTGGATATTTGCCACTTCTGAACTGATGGGGCCCTAGTGTGGAAGAAGTCTCCATTTGCTCTCCTAAATAATCGCTATTGGAGAACCAGTAATAGAAATCATAGACATTTCCATATCACTTTCCAGTAATTTCATGTCATTTTCAATCATTAAAATTATGGAAGTTATTAGACTTACTGGTAAATTCTGTTATTTAAGGTGTTAAAGAAGCGAGCGTGTGCACACTACACACACACACACACACTCACTTTCTTGAGAAGAGTAGACCCCAGGCTTCACCAGACTGTCAAAAGGGTCATGATATAAATGAGGATATGACACCACTATGTTAAAGGGGGACCCTGAAGATGCAGACATTGATCTGCAGACAAGATGCAGGTAGTAAGTCGAGTAGGAAATGAAATGGACTTGACCTAGAGCTGCTCTAGAGGGTGGATGGGAAGGGGCTGGCCGGGGAGCTGTTAGGGATGGGATTGAGTCTGGACCTCGGGACGGGAGAGCCAGACTGAAGGGTCATCTGCACCTGCAGTGGCTCTGCAACCTCTCCCACCTGGCTCCGTTGGGAAGGAATTTCACCACTGTTCCACATGTTGCCCAATTTCACAGTCACCCTGTCCTCAGCTGACTAGGCCTCCTGGTGGCATTCAGTTCTGCCAAACACTCCCTCCCTCCTGAAACACTCTCTTCTCTTGGCCTCCAGAACATCACACCCTCCTGGGTTTTCTATTAGTCCGCTGGTCACATGTTCTTGGTCTCCTTTCCTGGTTCTTCCTCTTCCTGACTTTAAAAGTTGGGGTTCTTCCAGGCTCAGTTCTGGGCCTCTCTCTATACCCTCTCCTTGGTGATCTCATGAATTTCTTTGACTTCAAATATCATCTTTATATTCCCAAATTATTATCTCTGGCTCAGACCCCTCCTTCAAGCTTCAGACTGATGCAGCATTATGGTTAAGGTATCAGATGTGGAGACAAACTGCCTGGGTTCAAATTATGACTCTACTACTTACTAGCTTTGTGAACTGGGGCCAGTTACTTAACATCTCTGTATCTCAGTTTTCTCACCTGTGAAATGGGAATAATGACTGAATACTCCTCCACTGGATGGCTGCAAGGGTAAATACTTTAATATATGCTTAGAATAATAGAGAACAAGAGGCACAGAACAAGAGGTTCACATTATTATTACTGCCAAACATTTCCACCGGATATCTCATAGGTCTTCAGGATCGAGCAGGCAGTTAGATACATGAGTCCAGGGCCCATCAGAAGCCTCAGATGGAGATACCCGACGGGCATCCTCGTCACAGGGATGGAAGAGGAAGCATCAGGCTTGGGGGGATGGGATGGTGCTGGAGTAGGCATGGAAGCTGAGAAATGACCCACAAGAAACTTAGAGGTGGAAATAGGCCAGGAACTTAAGAAGGCCTTCTTAAGTGGGAGAAGCAACAGGGCAACATTCTGAGGCAAAGGAGAAACAGAGTGTCAAGAGGGAGAAGAAAAACAATGAGCTCAATAGGCAGAGAAGTGTCCATCAGAGTTGGCAGCTGACATGGACGGCCAGGTGGCAATGGATCGACAAATGGAGGGATGAGAGGAAGTGGTCACCACTTCTAAACCTGGAATGCTTGCTGTTCTTGGGTCTGAAGTGCTTTCCTCCTCTAGCATTTACCTGGTGAGCTTTGACTCCCCTTTAGAGATGTAGATCAATCATGCTGTTCCTGAAGAAGCCTCTCTGATCCAGTCTGACAGATCATTGCTCCCACCTGCCTTATAACAGCATGTGTCATGTGTCTCTGCTCTTGATCACAATGCATTGCGATGACTGGGAAAGGTCGGCTGCCTATACTGAACTGTGAGCTCCCTGAAAGCAGGGGCCATGCTGTCAACATCGCCATCACCATCATAACCTTTACTAATATCACCACCATCACCATCACCATCAGCATCCTCACCACCACCAGCACGTCACACAATTGTCACTCTCCTCACCATTATCATTATCACCATCACCATCATCACCATTACCATCACTATTTCCAATTCACCATCATCACCAACATCGTCCCCACCGGACAACATCAATCACCATCACTGTCATCACCATCACCATTATATCACCACCGCCATCACTTGTGCTAATATTATAGGATGCAAACCATATACCAGGACCAGAGCTAAGTGCTCTATGTGTGCCATATTCTTTTCCCTCATGAAAAGCCCCAAAGTAAAGTCTTATTGTTTTATAGATGAAGAAATTTCATGATGTTTGTATTTTGGCACTTAACACAGCTCTTGGGTGCCCTTTCTCTCTCTCTCTCTCTCTCTCTCTCTCTTTCTTTCTCTTTCTCTCTTTCTCTTTTTCTCTCTTCCTTTCTTTCTCTCTTTCTTTCTGTCAAGCTTAAAGAAGGAGTCTGGGCCAGAGGTTTAAAGCATTTGCCCTCACAACAGTGTGTGCTCAATAGCTATTTATGGAATGAAGGAAAGAATGAATGAATAGTTCTATCTTTGCTTTGAACAACTGTTCACCCTTTTGCAAGAATAACTCCGTCTATAGTGGCTGCATTACATAAAACAGGACAACCAAGAACTGCCCTTAGACTTCCCAGGGATTTTCTAACAATAATAATACTTTCATCCCTAGATCTGCTCAAACCCTGGAAAGGACTGAACTTGCATAACATGTGGGGAAGGAGGTGAATCCAGACAGAGAGAAGAGCTGAGGTCCTCACCCTTTCTTCCCACTGTAAATTTCTCAGCCTGAGCTTAAAAGAAACTTTAAATGCCATAGAAGTTTTAATATTACTCTGGACTATCTGGGAATCTACCCAAGAAATCGCCCAGAAGGTGAGGAATAACAAAGCCCCAGAGAGGACTAGAGGAGCAGTGGGAGAAAAATTAAGGTCTAGTTTGTTCTATAAAATTCAACACAGTGTAATGGGCAGAACTCAGTCATGTGATTAAGAGGTGCCTCATGAACACTTACTTCTGGAGCAGAAGGACCTGCAGACGAGGAGTATCTTGAAAGATGTGTGTGTGGACAGAAGTAAGTGCTGGGGAGTCTTGACAATCCAGCTGCTGCAGGTTGGGGGTCATCTTAAAAATGTCCCCCTCCAGGGTCCTCAGCTTGGGCATCATCCTCAGGTAGAGGGATGTGAGCATTGGCAGGTCTCTGATCCACCCTGGCTCAACTGAAACACAGAGAGGAAGCTGCCCGCTACCCAGGAAGGCACAAACCCAGGAGGCCAGCGTGGCACAAGGAAACAACAAGAGTGACAAGGTGGGTCATTGTGGAGCAGTGGCACAGTTACCAGCTTTGAGGATCTCAGAAGCCTGGCCATTTCAGCTGGGAGAGCCCTCGGGGATAACCAGTCCCAGCTCACCAAGGCCAAAGAGAAGAATGTCTGGTCCAAGGATGTACAGCTGGGAGGGGACAGAGACAGAACTTGAACCCAGGACACTGTCTCCAAGTCCACTGCCACCCCACCTTCTTGCTAAACACCAAGCAAAAAATAACCAGGCTTCACTCAGATGGTTACCACAGGAGTGGGGAACTTTCGAGGATCGTAAGTAAGGAGGAGAGGAGGCCCAGAAACCTAATTTTGCAGCTCTCCTAATAAATGGAAAGTGTGCTCCTTCCCCTCTATATTTCCTGTTCGCCTTCTTTTTCTTTTTGTCTGATAGAACAGGTGGTTACAGACACGTGAAGTGCTTTTTTTTTTTTTTAATAATAAAATCAACCTTGTGAATCAAAGTCAGAACACCAAGTACAGGAGACCATTATCCTCATCTCCCTCCTGTGTCTTGTTTAAATGGTGCAACATTAGCAGAAGCAATTTTGGCCAACCAAGTAGAAAAATCAGTGAATTCATCCTCAGAGCATACTGCACATTCATTAACTGCATGTTTGGTGCTAAGCTCATATGTTACTCAACCCCAAAGTGATGCATTCTCCTCTCTATTCCTCAAGCATTTATCCAGCTATGCCGGGAAGCCGAAGAACAGAGTGGCTAGAGTTTTCCTGGGTTCGGATTTGGAGGCATGAAGCACTTAATGAGCTGTGAGACCACAGACCAGTTATGCCACAGTTCTGTGCTTTGGTTCCCTCCTATGTAAAATGGGGATAGTAACAGTTCCCACCTCTGAGGACTCAAGAAGTTAACCCCAGTGTAGTGCTTCAAACAGGGCCAGCTTGCTCTGGAGATGCAGCTGGCATTATTATTTTATTTTTTTAGAGACAAGGTCTCACTCTGTCACCCAGGCTGGAATGCAGTGGTGCCATCATAGCTCACTGTAACCTCAAACTCCTGGGCTCAAATGATCCTCCCGAGTAGTTGTGACTACAGGTGCATGCCATCACGCCCAGTTAATTTTTTTTATTTTTTGCAGAGATGGGGTCTCGCTATGTTGCCCAGGCTGGTCTCACACTCCTGGGCTCAGACGATCCTCCTGCCTCGGCCTCCCAAAGTGCTGTGATTACAGTCCTGAGCCCTGGTGTTATTTCTGAGCCCTACTGTGAGTTAGGCACCCGGGACACCCATCGAAGAGGAGCACAGCCCTGTGCTCAGGTCAGCTGAGGACGCGGGGCGCCCGGACTCACCCCGCTCGAGGAACGTGCCGCTGAGATCCAGGACCTCGAGCTCGTCCAGGGGCGCGCCGTCTGCTCCGGTGAACGCCGCCTGGGCGATGCCGACCCCGGCGCCGCGGCCCAGCGCGGTGGCAGACAGGTTGAGGAGCCGCAGGGCAGGGAAGCAGGCGAAGGCCCTGGGCGGCAGCGCCCGCAGCGGGTTTCCGGAGAGCGCCAGCGTGCGGAGGCTGCGCGGCGCGGGCCCGGCGCACGGCGGCAGGGCGGCCAGCCGGTTGTAGCTGAGGTCCAGAGTGTGCAGCCCCGCCGGGCCGCCCCGGCCCCAGCTCAGCACGGCGACGCGGTTGTGGCGCAGCGTGAGCACTTGCAGCTGCGGCAGGTGGCCGAGGTCTGACGCGCTCAGGGCGCGCAGCAAGTTGTGGCTGGCGTCGAGGCTGCGCAGCGCGCGGGGCAGGCAGCTGGGCAGGCGCTCCAGGCTGCGGTTCGCCAGGGTCAAGGCCGTGGCCCCCGCGACGGGGAGCCCCTCGCAGGGCGAGCCAGTGGCATTGCTGCAGTCGCACCCCCCGGAGCCCTGCTGAGTGAGCCAGAAGAGCGGGACCCTCTCCTGCGGAGGATCTGCCTTGCTTAGGCGCGACACCGTCGGCAGCAGCAGCAGCAGGGTCTGCCACATGGCGCGGCTGGGGAGAGACGAGGAGGAGGCCCATTAAATCCAGCAGAAACCCCCGAACAAAGGGACAAATGTGCGCCCTCGCTTCACCCCCCGCAGGGCTCTGGATAGGAGCACAGGGCCTGGATGCTCCCTGAAAAACAGAGGTACCTTCCCGGCGTCGCCGGGTGTACAGTGACTTTGCCGTTGCCAGCTTTCCCTCTGTCATCTTCCTCTCGCGCATGGTGGCATCCTTATCTCCTGCCCTTCCTTCTCTCAGGGATACCTTTCCCTTTTCTTGTGGGAGGAATGCCTCATCTGTCCAGTCTGGGCCTGAACCTCCCAGTAACCCCCCTGAGTATCCCCATCACGTGAGCTTCTGCAGGCAAGGGATGTCCCTTTTATTGCTGTGAATTGAACAGTCGCTGCTCCATAATTGTGAACGCCCTCAGTCAGGAAGGAGCTAACTGGGATAGAAAAAAGGACTGGAAGACTTTGCCAGTTGCAAGGATGCTCACTTGCCCCAATTTTTCCCGTTAGAATTATCCGGCCACAGGTGAGTCCTAGTTTGCATAAAATAAGTTCTGGGGTCCCTTTCTTGGGAGCATGCTTGGGGTTGCCTTCAGGAGAAGAAAGAAACCCCCAGACAACTGTGAGGCTTGGGACCCCAGAGTCAAGCATTTCCTGGTCCCATGCGGGTTCCAACAAAAGCCAGGACCCCTAGTGTTAGCCCTGCCCAGGAGGGATGGCTGAAAGCTGCTAGGTATGGAGTTTCTTGAGTACCCAACACTCTGCTCCACAGGGCAGCGGAGATCAGGTAGGGGTAGATCAGGCAGTCATGGGCTGGTTTAGGAGTAGCAAAGCTGTTTCCAACCAGGTTCTGGACTTAAGGCCACTGCTTGATATCCCTCCATGACTGCAGATGTGTGTTCCTGCCCCAGCTCTTTGAGCTGACCACCAGATCTCCAAGCCACCACCCAGGCTCGGGAGGAGGGCCTCCCTCTTGCTAGATAGAAGTCAAGGCAATGAGAAAGATCCTAGAAACTAAAGCCAGGAGTCCATGTGTTCAGCATTGTGTCATACTCACGCAGGCGCTGTCCTTCTGAAGTGTGATACCCTTGGATGCTTCTTTTAGAGATTCCAGGAACAAGTGGCTTAGACCGAAACTCAACTCTGAACTCGAAACTCAGCTCTGAACTCGAGAGGGAGGCGTATTTCCCAGCCACCCTGCCCCCGACCCTATCCACAGAGAGGGCCTGAGACACTCCAGCCCCTCCTGCTCCTCCTTTCCCATCAAGACTCTGTTGTCTTTAGCCAACACTTTCATTGCCTGGCTGTCTCCTCCCCCTCTGGGGCCTGGGCCTGCCCCTCTCCAGGCCTGGCACCTCCTCTCCACCCTCCCCACCTTCCCCTCTCCTCACACCGCCTTCCCCAGGTGCGGCGAGGGCTGCTGGAGTGCAGTGAGGTAGAGGAGCAGTCACCTTTCAGGCATCCGATTCTCCCAGCCAGGTTGGTCCATTTCCTGGGTGATCCAAGTCTGATTGGTGAGCCAGTGAGAGGAGGAAGCCCCCTTATTCAGAGGAGGGGGTAGCCCAGACCCGGGGAAGGCTCGCAGGGATTTCCAGGGAACGTGTCAGGAGAAGGAAGCCTCATAGCATCTGGCTCAGGCGTAGACCAGATCCCTGCATCCCCAAGGAGCATTTGGTTGCTCTGGGACCGAATTCAGCCATGGGGTGGGTGTTTGTCTCTCATAAGCAGTGAGAATAAACAAAGAGGGCAGAAACTCAGAAAGGACCTTCCTGCCCCACAGCTGGGACGACGGGTCCTGATTGCCACAAGCCCCCGGTCCCCCTGAAGATGTGGTGAATTGAATGAGCTTGTGTGGAGCTCGTCTGCCTAGAGCAGACAGCACCTAGGAATCCCCAGAGTTCCGAGAGCGGAGATCAGTCACTGCATCTGAGGGCTTTGATCTGTACCCTCCTCCCACCTCCCCTGGCCCCGTGGTGGGGTCTGAGAGCTCGCCAGGGTTAATGACCCCAGCTTGGTGTGACAGACCCTGAGACCAGAACTGCACTTATCTTTCCTCCTGTCAGTCCTTATCTGGGCAGCCCTGAGGAACCGCAGGACACCTCGGAAACTGGCCAGCTGGGTTAAATGCATCATTAGAAGGCCCTGGGGGTCGCCTTTGAGGCCTTCTCCACCCAATCCCTCAAAAATATTCTTCCAGGCTTCAGGCAGGTGTGTGGTTGGGGGTCGGCTCCGCCTCCCCTCCGCCTTTGCACAGAGAGCTCCACGCCCACGAATTAAAGCATCAGGTTTCTCTCAGAGTTAAGCCAGCCAGGTCCTCCTTGGCGAGGTGACCAACCACGCCAAGGCCAGCAGGGGCTGGGGAGTTCAGGCAGGGCTGCCCAGAAGACAGGGACGGACCTGAATCCACTGACACATGCCCAGTTCAGGCAGAGACCCTGAGGAGGAAGGAAGTTGGTCCATCACAGAGGCCTATAAAATGGGATCTAGGGCAGCTGTGTCAGGCGTAGTCCTCTGTGCACCGGCAGGATGAGGGTTCTGGAGAGGCCCTGGGTGAGGAGTCCTGAGGTCATCAGTCTGTGCTTGCCTGGAGCCCCAGGCCCTCTGAGCCACCTTCTTGCCACTGCTGCTTGCTGGTGGTGGCAAGGTGGCTGAGTTTGGCCATCTGGATGGCCCTGCTGCCGTAGGTCTGGGGCACATACCTAGTGAGCTGTCAGACTTAACCACCGTGTTAAATAGCCTCCTGTAGCCCCTGGCGCTTGATGCTGTAATAGTCCCCTTAAGTGCAAGAGCAGCTTTCCCAGATATTTAGATAGACCCAGATCATGTGAGAGGCTGGGACGGGTAGGACATTTCCTTTGTGTAGTTGAGCCGCTTATTCTCAGAAGACACAGAGCCAACTCCTTAGGTCACTGTGGAATCAGCACTGGGGAAGACGACTGGACGGGGCCTACTGGGCACCTCCCGGGGGGGCCTAACCCTCTTCTCCAGCCCCTCCTCCTCTTCCAGCACTGCTCAGAAGTCAGAAAAAGATGACTGAAGAGTTTGTTCCCTCCAGAGAAGATGCTGAGTCCCGAGACAAAGTCTTGGGACCAGAAAGTATGCGTCTTCCAAATGCCACACCAAATGCTGTGCTGTGCCACGCCATGCCCCTCCAGGGTTTTACCCGAGATGTTCCCTCGACATGGGTGCTCCTTCGTTGATTGCCCTTGTCTCCATTTTAGCTCATTTGTCTAGACCTAGTGTGGGCCCCCTGGAAAGAAGACCCCGAGATGAGGACTTGGGTGCAGGTAGTTTATTTAAGAGACAATCCCCTGAAGCATGGAGAGGGAATACAGAGGTGAGACAGGGGAGGGGAGGCGCTGGCCATGTGAGAATGCCCAGGTGACTGAGCCAGTTGGCTGGGGCTCTCTCCTGCTTGGGACTCTTGAGAGACTGTGTAGAGCACACCTTGGGATTGTTCCATCAAGTGGTGAGGAAGTGGGACATTTACCCACCATTGTCTGCCACTTGCTGGTTGGAGGGTTCTTCCTGTTGACTCCCTGGCATGTCTGGCTGTCCCAGAGCGCAGACCAAGCAACGCCACGGAGGGCGAAGGGGATGGGCAGGTACGGCAGGTTTCACCCAAGCGGGCGCCCTCTGCCTGCCCCATGCTGACTTAGGTACCTTTCCTGGGTGTGCTTTCCTAGGTGACCTTGGCTACCTGCCATCAGGCAGATCGACGCAGCAGATCTTCCATGACTCAGGACTGAACTTCCTAAGAACCGGGCCACATGGTTCATCTCGGTGCCCCAGTGTGCAGGGTGGAGTCTGCTCAACGCACGAACGGGAAAAGGCCCCAGAGAGGATGTGGAGGATTGTGACATCCTCTGCAGTGCCGGGGAGTGGAAGGGGCAGAGCCCAGAACAGTAAACATTAAGTTCAAGGGCCTGAGGTCTGTAGCCCAGGCCGTCTAGCATGCCCAAGTTGAGAAGGGCTAAGTTGGGGGTTGAGGTGGGGGCAAGAGCAGAAGTAGAGGTAGGAAACTGAGTCACAAAGAGCTTTCCATTCCAGATGCCCGACATTCTCATGATCTTTTGGGGGGAAATCTGGAGGAAGATCACAAGGTTAGAGAGTTAGTAAAATCATAACCTATAGGGGAAAAGAGAGCCAGTAATTATACACTTGGCCACACTTCTCTGGATTTAGATAAAAATCAGAGTCGTGGATCCTCGGCTTTAGAGGGACTTTAGAACCCGTCTGGTCTCACCCCTCCCTGTCCATTGTAGGAGGAGAAAACTGAGTCCCACAGAGGGAAATTATTTTGTCTGAGGTCTGAGTGGTGAGTTCCTAGTTATCCAGGGAGAGGGAAGGGGGACCTAATTCTCACGATTCCATTCTGGGCTCTGGACTTACTTGCACAGTTGACCAGGTCTCACCTGCACTGGCATTAGCCATGTGGGCCTGTTTCCACAGGTGTGGCTAAAGAAACACACCTGGTGAGCATCAGGCCACTGGGCAGTTTCCAGGGGTTCTGACTCCTGCTGTTCCATCCTACTCCCAGAACTCCAGGAACAAACAGCCCCAATACAGATTGCCCCAGAGACGTAGAATTGGTGTCTCCAAGGGCTTCCTGTGTGGCTCTGTTTACAGCCCGGCAGCCTGGGGTGGGGCCAGTGGGGCTGGCCCAGGTGACAGGTGACTGCTCAGCTAGCTGCCCCCGCCCTGCACTCCGGATGCCAGCAGGCTCTGCTGAGGGCTCTTCCCGTAAATACTGGAGTCCGAATGTACAAGTCTAAAAACTGCATTCTTCTCTGACACTAGAGATAAGCCAGAGGAATGGGAGGGTAATTGTGGGAGGAGATGGTACCAGGTTGTCAAGTCTCCAGGAAGAGCCAGCTCTCCCGGAATGGAATGCAGAAAAGAGGCTTTCAAGTGGTAGGAACCGAGATATCTGAGTGGGCTCGCTGACGTGGCCGACCTGCCTGCATGGAAGTGATCTTGAGAAAATGGGGTTGGGACTCATGTTGATTTTCCTATGGAGGTGTCACTCACTAACAGTAAGATTTCAGAATGAGGATTTGTAGAATGCTTAGACTTTTAAAAAGATACCATTTGAGATCCTTTAAAATCTTTAGTGAAAAAAAAAAAAGATTCAAACTGGAATGAAAGGTCAGGCTCTAAACTGCCACTTTATTTTGCATGTGACTATAGGAGGTGGGACCAGACAGTAGACAGGCTGTTTTCATAAACCACGTTTGGGAATTTACCACAGCCAGAGGCAGCACACTAAGGGAAAAAGACCTTAAATGGCGACACAGGATGCTGGATGCTTGTCTCAATGCAGCTGCCATCTTACTGGGTACAATGTCCGCATTCTTAAACTTCTGTCTGTGTCCTGTTTTTCATCTGCAAAGAAAATGCATTGGCTTAGCAATACCCTGAGAACATGCTGGTGCATGGCCCAGGCACTCAGTTTATAAAATGCGGACTCAGAGATGAACAAGACTTGGACCCTGCCCTCAAGCAGTTCCCATTCTGGAAGGCATGGAAGACAGAAGACAGTCGTGCACAGGGTGAGCGCACGTCAAGTCACAAAGGGCTGAAATGTGGGCCCTGTTTGTTCAGGGACTATGTCCAGCTTGCTCACTGTGGCAGCCCTAGCATCTGGCAGTACCTGCTCACAACACGTGCTTAAGAGAGATTTGCTGAACACATGAGTGTAACTCTGCCCTCCCTTCCTTCTGTTTCTGATCAGTTATGTTTCCTCCTTTGGGATTTTCCACAGAAGAGGAATCAGGGTTTGCCTATGGGTTTGTTTAGATTTCTACTATAATATGTTAAGGGGAATTATTCTTCTTTTTTTTTTTTAAAAAAAATGCTCTGGTTGCAGAAACAAAGTCATGATTCGGAATCTCATGGAGCTTCCCTGATAAGCCCATCGTAAGTCAAAAATTGTTAAGTTAACCCACTGTAAGTCGGGGACTGTCTGGATTTGCTTAGACCTCTTTCTCTCTTGCTAAGTCATAACCTCTGTTGGATTTGCTAACCTAAGCATCTAGCATAGTGTCTGGCACATAGCAGGTGCTTATGGCAGAGGAAGCCACTTGTTTCTCAATATCTATTCTCACTTTCTTTATCAGTAAAATAACCTTGATTTCTAGCTGCATCTATGGCTACTTAGAATAAAGACCAAATATTTCAGCCTCCCTTGCAGCTACCTAGAGCCATGTGACATAATGCCTGGAGCTGTAGCAGCCATGTGGGACCAGGAGATGCCTTTTTGGGAGTAGAAGCTGCACAAACATAGAGGACAGAACAAAAAGATAAAGGTTGTGGTTCCTGGCGGGGTATGGAATGCCTTATGGTCTAGGCTTGCCCGCCTTAGGAATTTTAGGTGGAAGAAAGAAAAACCTCTCCGTTGTTTGAGCCACTATTTGGGATTTTCTGTCACTTGTAGCTAAACGATTCTGATAGAAAAAAATATATGTCTTTTAAAAAGTTGATTGGTTGAATTACTATTGGCTGAACCCTAAACGAAATGGAAAACTGTTGGTCCACAGGCTTCAGTTCTCAGATATATTATACCATGTAGTATTTTAAAAATATGTGAATACTAGGCAGGGCATGACTCTCAAATCCCTGTGGTCTCATATGTGACCAATGGTGCCTGGCACACTGCCTACCCCCAGACGCGTTTGCGTGTGTAGCCCCTTACCCTAGAGTGCACTTTGCTTGGGTTACAAGCAATGGATCATTCCACAGCTTCCCGCCAAGTGTTTGGCTGTGCATTTGCTCGGCTGACGTCTGCCTGATTCAAAGAACGGTTTATAAAGGGGGGAAAAGGTCAGGATAAAAGCATTTCACTCAGCCTCTAAAAGGTGTTGGTCCCTGAGGAAAGCCACCTCTCTCTGGTGGGATTTGACATCCACCATTTGCACGCAATAACGAAGTTGCGCCAACCAGTTGTGGGGAGGAGACATCTCTGGTCATGGTTTGGTGTTCTCTCTCTCTGCTGGGAAAAAGGAAGAACTCTTTCCTCCACCTCCTTAATCCCACCTCTGACGCAGACTTGCAAACAAATGTCGTATTGGGCCAATTGTTGGGATCTGAAACTTTTTTAGCAGTAATGTTCACTATTTTGCCATTTGAAATCTAGTGTAAAGTAATTGGATGAAAAATTGTCTCTGGAGTTTTGTAGGCCTTACCCAAATATGTTCTGAGAAAAATCAAATCAGGGACATTATCACAAATAAGGCCAGTCTAGGGCTCTTGGCTGGGGAGGCCTTGCCATTCACATGAGCAATCAAGTACTGACGAGCACACCCCAAGTTGGAAGGTCTGGATACAAATCCTTGCTTCCCACATACTAGCTGGGTGACCTTGACAAGTGGCTTGACTTCTCTCTGGTCACAGTTCCCCTGTGTGCTGGGAGTAGGTTCATCCCCCTTGGAGAGGTAGATGTTCATATCGCTTCCCAACTCTGTGTTCACTGACATGGCGTTGGCTGTGGTGGGAGCCTTTACCTGTGGTCCCCAACCCCCAGGCCATGGCCCAATCAATACTGGTCTGTGGCCCGTTAGGAAATGGACTGCCTTTTTTCTTTGAAGCTGGGTGTGTGTAACTCCTAGAAAAGAAACACTGGTTCTGCTTTTTATTTATTTATTTTAGATAACACTGGGTCACATGGGCGGGCCTGGCTGCCAATATTGACTCTTCGGCAACATTTGAGTAAGTTAAGTGTTAGTACAGAGGTCTGGGGCCCTTTGTAAGCACCTGGTCTGAGCTCCTTGCTCAGTGCTCCCAGGTGCCTGGAACACCTCACCCTTACAGCCCTGGCTCCCGGCCTCCACAGCACTGCCTGAAGAGTGTCCTTGCTCTCTCCTAGGAGCCGTCTGTTACCAGCCAGGCGCTGGGCCCAACCAGCCACGCCATTGCCGGCATTTGAGCCTGTGTGTCGAGCCCTGGCCCCACGCCATGTTGCAACCCCCTACCCTTTCCTTAAGGCAATGTATATTTACAGACAGAACCTCATTTGCCTTCCCTGGCAGCCACCAAGGCCTCTCACAACACATCTCCTGGGCCAGGAGGGCGCAGGCTTGGAGCTTTGGACCCTCCCCTCCCCGGAGGTCCTCTGCTCCACTAGCAAAGGGTTCTGCCTCCTCCGCAGGGTCCACTTTTGCCTCCCAGGGGTCTCAGTGAGCAGCCGAAGGCCTCACCTCCCAACTTCCAGGGGCGAAGGAGAGAAACGATATCCCGTGAAGTTCCCACAAAGCATTTGCCCTTTGCTCTGGCTGAGGAGTGGCTATGGGATTTTTCCGTTGTAACAACTGAAGAAACTGAGGCATGCAGGGGAATTATGGGTCTTCTACAAGGTCACACAGTGAGTCGGAGGAAGGAGGTAAATGGGTTTAGTTGAAAGAAGCTTTCCCACAGTTGTGAGTCAGGAGCGTGGCTAAAGGCGGCTGAGAACCCACCGCCCCAAGGACAGACAGCTGGAGTTCACGGCCAGCACAGGCGTTTGTGAGGACAGAACAGGGACTGGCTGATTTTTCTTTTTCCTTATTTAACAGCAAACGACATTTATCCACACGGCCTCAGTGAGGTACAAGGGAATGGAAAAACTTTATCACCAGCGGGCCAAGTGCTGACCTTCGGATTTTCTGTCCATGATTCTCAGGACTCGAGAGCCAGTGATGGTAGGGGAGTGAGGGTGGAAAAGGGATGAAATAGCAAATAAGAAGGTGTCTCTGCCCCCCCAGTCACTGCAAGATTCTGGGGTGACTGAGGGGCAGGGGAGGAGGCAGGAAAGTCACATTTGTGTGGGAAAACAATGAACATGAATATAGATACTGAATGTAGAGGCAAATAAAGAAATCTTATAAGTGAATTAAAAATTTTTACTGATTTCAGAAAATAGATATTATAAAATGTCTTGATTTCTAGTGTCTACAACTAAAAGATGAATTTTCAAATGAAAAATGACTCCTCATTTTCTTACTTTTCTAATCTAGGGGCTGATCATGAAACTTTCCCAGAATTAAAAATAAAATACTCTCTAAGCACCTCATTTCTCTGGTGCTTTGGTCCACCCCCTCTGCCCCCAGCTAACTGGGGACAGCCACTCTCCCTAACGCCCTCCGACCGACTGGTGTGAGCCTGAGCCTGATGCTGGGACACTGAGCTCAGGGGAAGCCTGCACTGAGGCTGGGCAGGGGTAGGGCCTTTCAAGGCTGAGCAGGGCTGGAGAAGGAAGGGTGGGGTTCGCTGGGTGAAGCTTAGTGGTTTCCGGAGTTAAGACAAATCTGGCTTTCCGGCCTGGTTTCACTGATTATCAGCGGGGTGACCCTGGGCAAGTTACTTCCACCTTCTGAGTTTGTTTTCGCCTCTGTAAAGTGAGAAAGCAAGCTGCTCCTGCCCTCTATGGGCCGATATGAGAACTGCACACAACCGGATCTGCACGTCACTGCCCTTAGGGACCACCTATTACATTTTTTTTTTTTTTGAGACAGAGTCTTCACTCTGCCCTGGCTAGAGTGCCGTGGCATCAGCCTAGCTCACAGCAATCTCAAACTCCTGGGCTCAAGCGATCCTACTGCCTGAGCCTCCCGAGTAGCTGGGACTACAGGCATGTGCCACCATGCCTGGCTAATTTTTTCTATATATTTTTAGCTGGCCAATTAATTTCTTTCTATTTATGGCAGAGACGGGTCTCGCTCTTGCTCAGGCTGGTCTGGAACTCCTGAGCTCAAATGATCCGCCCACCTCGGCCTCCCAGAGTGCTAGGATTACAGGCATGAGCCACCGCGCCCAGCCGGGACCACCTATTACTAAAACAAAGAAGTACTCTCAACATCCAACCATCAAAACCAGAAGCCTTCAGCTGCTCCGTCGCTTCAGATACTTTTTTTGCTCTCTGGTGTTTTTTTTTTCCTAAAAGACAGACCTGGAAAAAGACAAAAGAGCTCACGATAAGGCAGGATATGTTAGGAAAGCTGGAGACTGAGTCAGTGAGAAAGAAATTGAAACCAACGGTTCAGTGAGGTTTCTAAGTTGATCTCTGAGGACCTACATGATCAGCCACTCCCCACAGCATTGGGGAGAATTAGCTGGAACCTTGGCAGCATAAGGAGAGGCCTGTGCCAGACCTGGGAGTCTCGCTCCTTTTTCGTAACAGAGAAAATAATCACCTTTTTGGAGACAGGTTGGAAAGAACACAACTGGACCATGCTCAAATCTGTACAAACCTTTTACTTAAAAAAAGGTCATATAAAATAACAAAAATTGCTGATTTCTGCATCTAGTGTTGATAAGAGAGCAAATGATGTCGAAAGGCATACATTAATTTAAAATTTCATCATAGAAAGTCAGATGACCTTTTGTACCCAATGTTAAAAAAAATGTCCTTAAGGTTGCTGTTTGGAACAGCAGCATTTAAGGTTTTCTTGGTCATACTTGTTTATTCCTTTGGGGCGTTGCTGTTGTAGTCACAGAAGAAATGTTCCCCTGAAAGTTGTAACCAACAGAGAAAGTTTGGTTAAAACCAGTCAATTCCTTTGAGTGTTTTCATGGAAATGTCAGACAACCATGAAAAACTACGGAAGAGGGTTGAACCGAAGGTCTGACTTAGATAAACTTAGGGAGCCCTGTCCTTGGCCAAAGACAGATAAAATCGTACAAGGAACATTATTTTAATGTATGGCTTCGTTGTAATTTGTAATGACTCGACTAGCTTCTTAAATAATAGAGCCCAGGACTACAGAGAAATGACCAACACCAAGTTTAACACAGGACAGTCAGCACTACTTTCTACAGAAACCATTTCAAGTTAAGTTCTTTGTGAGTGAACCTGACTTTCCAAGGGCTCAAGCCACCTCTGAGCTTTAAGTTAGGCCTCAGGAATTCAGCTGGTGCCTGGGAGGCTTCATCAACATTCACCTCTGCGGAGAGGCTAAAAGAGGAATTTCCAGATGGCAGGTCCTGGCTCCGGACCAGGGGGTCCTTAGCCAAGGCTGTCGCTGTGTGGCTCCCGGAACTGCTGAGATCTCACTTCTCGGATTACTTTGTTAGATAATAAACCAGCAGCTGACGCTTGCGGGTATCTGGGCTCCAGCCAGGCCCCGTGAGGGCTCATGCCGAGAGAACTGCAGAACAGAGTTGGAGCCTCTGCCTTATATCCTTGCAACCCAAGCTTTTTGTGTGGCAGGAGAACATTTAGAAAATGCATAATAAGGTATTATCGGATAGTTCCCTTTACTTCTGGTATTGCCGTTCACCTACTCTAAACCCACCCCACCCACTGCTAACAGACCAAAACAGAAAATGACAATTCATTTTCAATTCAGCTGTTAACTTGGCTCACGATGATGTCTCAAGGCAGGGATGACCAGCAAAAAGCAGGGAACATAGAATCTATTAGTGGCTTGTGATTTACAAAAGACAAAGGCCTTTAGGGAAAAGGCCAGGAGTCATATAAACACAGACACCAGGGCCGGGTGCGGTGGCTCACGCCTGTAATCCTAGCACTCTGGGAGGCCGAGGCGGGCGGATTGCTCAAGGTCAGGAGTTCGAAACCAGCCTGAGCAAGAGTGAGACCCCGTCTCTACTATAAATAGAAAGAAATTAATTGGGACAACTAAAAAT